>JANTPZ010109477.1:0-21191 GCA_025593235.1 Vachellia pachyceras | reverse complement strand
ATCTCTAGATAAATAATGAAATTTTCATACCCATATATTACTTGTTTCAAGCAATATAAGAATTTAATAATTTATAAAACTTGCTCTCAATAGCAAATGTATCCTCCACTTGATTCACAATGCACCTTAATATTTTTAAAGGGATGAAAGCAATTTAATATAATTTTATAACCATAATCTTATTTTACCAAAATGATTGTAAGGTACCCCACTACACATACGAAACTACTAGGCACCCCCACACTTTCAAATATTTGAATTATGTATACAAATATTTTTCACACATTCCTAATAATAATTCTAATAAAATTAGAATCTCATGCCGCATATAATATCCTTCCATTCTAATTAAATTAGAATATTACTCAAATATTGTCACTCTCAAATCCAAAAATTATTTCTCCAAACTTTCAAGCATCACACATGCATTGACAAAAATTTAATAATACCCCAACAAAACGATGTAATCATGATAATTGGGCATAATGACATTCACAAGTCACAATAATAGATAACATCAATGAATTATTATTCATATATAGAATAAAACTTTCATCCATCAAACTTTGGCACCTCATTCAACTTCATATTCATTGTTCTCACCAATTTAATGCAGGTAAGATGGAAAAGATGATTCTCAAATCAATATTAAAGCATTTTAATAAGCCTTAATAGCAATTAACCAACATTATGATAAGAGGTTACAAATTAGTATTAAAACCAATTATATATTCACTAATGAGCAGTATCCAATAGCAATAAAACCTCTCATCAATAGTAATAAACCAATGAAAAAAAACCAACATAAAACAATAATTAACCATCATTTTATTAATAAATAAAAATGAATTTAATAATACCATCAAAACTTTAAACACCAATACAAGGAAAGTTTGAAGAAACACTCGTAAGCCAATGCCTTCAAGTCTTTAATCAAATAACATAGACCCCAAAAAAAATCTCCTCCATACTGAACTACTAAATCTACTTTTATAGCCTTCAATCCCTCACAAAACACAAGCTTAAAGCATCTCAAATAATTTCCACAGAAAGGATACAGCACTAAAATTTCTAATAAGCTGCCAAAAGGCATAAGCATGAACAAGACCATCATATACATGGGTAGAAAAATCGCAACATAGCAGAATCTAAATATGGGTTGGCAAAAAAAACCTCTATACTAGACCACTAGTTCTTGCAACGCTTTTGATTCCTCCTAAAACAGCAGCTGAAAGCATATTTCCACACTCAAAACTATATAAATACAATCCTAAAACCATGGATAGAAAAGTTACCATATTCATAACATTCGAATCCAAGATTTGTTCAAATGATCTAAGCACTAAATCACCCATCAAATATTTCCATAGCAAAATCTGTCCAATTTAGCATATAAACTTTGAAAAAAAATTTCGCATATAAACTATTTAATTAATCAAAAACATTTTGCAAGTGAGGAAAGGGTGATTGACGTTTCCCTGGTTGTTGATCCATGGACAAGAGAATCACGAGGGCGTGGATTTGTATAAAGTACCTGGATCGCTCTAGAACGTACCTTTGCCTAAGGACTGTTCGAGTGTGTCATCGCTCTTCCTCATCATCAACGCATAGCAACAAAGGATTCATTCATCCAAGCAAAACCCTTTCATCTGTCCATGTTCTTCAACAAGATTGGATCCTAGCTTCTTATAAAAGCAAGCTAAGTTAATAATTATCAATACGATAAGTCACCTGTTCCTTTCTAGACGGTTCAGCCTCTTTGGATTAAAGTTCCACTTCCTTTGCATTGAGGTCGATATTAGAGAATCCACCTCCATCATTATTCGACTTCCTTGATGATTTTCCTCTGGTTGATCCACCCGTGAGAAGTTGACAGTATCCATGAATCCTAATCTGATGGTTTTTTCCCTTCCCAGGAATTGAACAGAAAACGAGAATTTGTCATTAACCCGTGAGACAACAATCCAACTTAATATAACTTTCATATGAATAGAGTGCATGACATAAAGCATCATGAAAATTGAAATATGTATGCGTGAATAGCTCTTAAGATTGTTGTAAACGGCACGTAAATAATCAGTGGATCTTCCAGATCATCTTCAATCTTGTACTCATCCCGGTGGCAGCAACACCTGCAAATAAAACATTAATCCGAGTCGTGCCCTAGGACACTGTCCTTAAGAGCTATTCCGCGACTACCGGCAAGTAAGTTGCGGCACTCCCCAGGATTAAACGGATTCTTCCTGCAAGGATAGGGTGAACAGAACTAGCGGAAGGTAATAGAACTCAGCAAGGTAGAGAACCAGAGGAGGGAAGAATGATGCTCGAAAGTTCAAGAGCCGCGCTTAGAACTTCGACCCCATGCCCTTTTATCACATTCAAGAGGAAAATATGGATATTAAATGAGGAAGAAAACATCTCCAGAAAAGTAGAAAAAGATTTACCGGAATAAAGTTATATTTACCGGTAAAAAGTGTAATCGGTGAAAGTAACCGAAAGGGATCCAGTCTGGTTGGCTTAACCAGATTTTTAACCCCTTAGTTACAGCAATTATGACTACTTTTAATGAGCCAATGAGGAGCCAACAAATGTTTAAGAGATGGCAACATTTTAAACCCTTAGATTAAGCTTAACCCATAAGACTTCAATTATGACTACTTTTAATGTATGCTTTAAGAATTCCCATTTGCATGGTTGATCATGATCAAAAGAGGTTTAGAAGTTAGGGTGTCAAATTATGAAGTTACAAAATGGCAAGTTTGACTAATTGGTAAATGTGAAGTTAGTCAAACCCCATACTTTGACCTATCAGGAAACAGAGCAAATGGACTCCAAATGAGTTGAATTTTTCCTGAAAAATATTTCACATTGAAATCTTTAAAACAAAATAAAGAGCACTGGATTTTAAGTTTTGTACAGAAATTTATGGCATTCCAAATTTTGAAGAAAATCAAGAAAAACCTGGAAAAATTGAAAAATTACCAAATGAACAGTACATATTTACGCAATAAACTGCATCAATTGGAAAAGTTAATGACCAAATGAGTATTTTTCCCTTATAGAGGAACTTAAGCTTCAAATAGAAATTGGAACCACTCAATTTTTATTTTTTAGAATTAGTTATGAATTTTCAAAGTTGGTCCAAAAAGCTGTGAATAGTAATTTTTATTTGATGCTTCACTTTGGTTCCAAATCGATATAAAAGGAAGCTAAGAAGGTTAATAATGTGTGTTACACTTGTTTGGTATCAGAGCAAAGGTTTGGGAATTTGTTGGAATAATTGTGCATTGTTGTTTGATATGTTGTGCACTATTATTCAATATGCATATGAAGTTGATATGTCATGAGCTAAATGTATTGTTATGCATTGGTTGCTTCTTATGGATATACGTTAGATAGCTATATCTCATGTTCATTATTATATGAATGAATGTGATTAGTTAATTATGAGAAAGCAAAGCGAAGAGGTTACTCAATCTTTATATCATGAGGAAGGGACGGAATTCACTAATACTCCAGAGATAAGTTTGCATTCTGAACCATCTGTCAATCAAAGGGATCTTAGTGAGGAAGAAGATCATAAAATAAAGATATACTATTCACAAGAAGATGATCAAGAGATACCAAGTCATCCTAAGATGCCATTGCAAAGAGAGGAACCAAAACCTGCAATATTAGCTAAGAGACCTAAAGAGGAACTTCCAGCAAAGAAAAGGCTGCGACCAGATAAATGGATAAATCAATTGTTGGAAGCACCGTTTATGAGAGAGCCTGAAGAATCAAAGGTACTAGAAGAGAAACAGGTTAAGAAGAAAGAGCCTCCACATACTGGTTCAAATGTGGTCGAATCATTTCAGGATTCAACTGAAAATCCAGTGTTTGATAAGATAGCTTCTCTGAAATACGCTCTAGATGCTAACACCCAAGGACTCCGAGAGCATACTACTCTACATGGACGAGGGTTTATGTTAGCATGGATCCGGAGGACCAGGGAGGCATATGAGTTACATGAGATTACTCTGGACTCACTGAGCGATACAGATTGGATATGGGCTACGGTAGCAGCTATTCCCGATGTTGGGTTGCGACAGCGAGCTTAAGCAGAAATTGTGGAAAGTTCCCTCCCTAGTTTCTATGAATGCTTAGAGAAATTAGAAGCTATAGTATATGACGTGTTTCCGGATGATTAGACTGTAGACCTTTTATATGTTTGATAGAACTTTTATGTATGAATACTAAGACTAACATAGTACTGAACACCTGTTATGTATATAGAAGCATATGTTAATATTGAATATGATGTTTTGGTTGTATTTGGCGAACATGATATTTAATTGTAATATTAATGCAGTTGTTCATTTTTTAATAAAGGAATAAAAGATCAAAATGGTGCGAACTGGTAGAACCGAGAACAGAGATGATTAACAGGGCCAACCTAGACAGGACAACCCAATGCAAGAAATTCTTAGAAAACTAAATGAACAACAGTAATTAATGGAAGAGTTAAGAATGACCCAGGCTCGCCAAGAGCAAGAAAGAATTTGACAAAAGCAAGAGAGAGTAGCTGAAAGAGAAGCTACCATTCATGCAGCGGTAGCAGCAGCCTTAGCTGCTCAGAATCAAAATGCTCAACCTCCTCCATAGCAAGAACCTCAGCTTCCTCCACAGCAGGAACCTGAACCAATTCGAATGGTGAGACCGGAGGATAAGGAGGATGTGCAACAATGGGTGAGTAAATTTTGCAAGCATAATCCACCCACATTTGAAGGATCCTTGAATGTCTAAGTCGTAGGCGCTGGATAATGCGACTTGAGAAAATCTTTAAAGTGATGAACTGCCCCTCTGAGGTAAAAGCACAGCTGGCTATATACAAATTAGAACAAGAAGCAGACAGATGGTGGAGCAATACTGAGCTCATTCTCCAAACAAGGAACGTCCCCATTACATGGGAAATTTTCTTGGACGAGTTCAACTAAAAATATTTCCCTAAATCTATTCAAGATGAGAAGGAAGCTAAGTTCCTCGTCTTAAGGCAAGGGGATAGAGAATCTTTTGATGAATACTCAGCAAGATACTTGCAGCTATCTCGATATTCCAGTTACCTCCAGAGAACTCATGATGAGGAGTGGAATACGGAGAGGATGCTTCGAGGACTGAAGCCAGCACTTAGAGAGAGGGTTGCTCAAATGAGGATTACTACCTTTAACACTGCAGTTGAGGTCTGTAGGGTAACGGAGAGTAGCCAGAACCATCACTCAATGGCTAAAGCTTCATCCTCAACAGAAAGGACAGGAGTAAATAGCTCCTCAGGTAGTAAGAAAGGAAAGAAACCTCCTTATAGGAGAGGGTTTAAGAAGCAAGGAAAGAAACGTACTTTCCAGTGCAGTCAGCCTATCAAGCCCTGTAGCTTATGTGGCAAGAATCATGGTGACAGACCTTGCTTAGCAAGCCAGAATATCTGCTATACTTGCGGAAAACCTGGGCATTTTGGCAGAGAATGCAAGCAGGTGACTGAGGGGTTCAGACCGCTGAGCTCGAGTAGAGTTTTTGCAATGAACCAAGAAGAGGCTCATAAGTCGTCTAGGATGATACAAGGTACAATTCGTATAAATAATTATCTTGTATATGCAATGTTTGATACATGCGCAAGCCATTCATTTATCTCATATAATTGTGCTGAGCGTCTGGGTCTGACCATAGACATACTACCATATGTCATGACCGTGTCTACCCCTACTGGCATTAGAGTTGTCACCTGTTGTGCATGTTTAAATTACATTAGTCCAGTATGAGCATTGTAGTACTGTCATTGATTTGATATGTATGTCATTACATGATATTGATGTAATTATTAGTCTGAACTGGCTATCTGCAAATATGTCTTACTCAATTATAAGAACCGAACCTTAGTACTACCTAATAGGGAGTCAAGTCCATATATTAAGGTCAGACTAAGCTTTATGACTGAGACAGAGGCAACAAGATGTTTGAGAAAAGGCTGTCAGGGATATGTGGTTTTCTTTTCAGTTGAAGTTGAGACTAAAGAGACTCTTAATGATATTCCGGTAGTCAGGGAGTTCCCAGAGGTATTTCCAGAGGAAATTAGCGGACTGCCTCCAGAAAGAGAAGTGGAGTTCACGATTGATCTTGTGCCAGGGATGAACCCAATTTCCAAGACTCCGTACAGAATGGCTCCAAGTGAGATGAAAGAGTTGAAGAAGCAGATAGAGGAGCTATTAGAGAAGGGGTTCATTACAACCAGTGTTTCACCTTGGGGAGCCCCAGTCCTCTTTGTTAAAAAGAAAGACGGAAGTCTTAGATTATGCATCGACTACCAAGAGCTGAATAAGGTAACAGTAAAGAACAAGTATCCGCTTCCCCGTATTGAAGATTTGCTAGATCAGTTGAGTGGTGCTAAGATATTTTCCATGATAGATCTCAGATCAGGCTACCATCAGCTCTGAGTTAGAGCTGAGGATATTCCCAAGATGGCTTTCCGCACTAGATACGGAGACTATGAGTTTTTGGTGATGCCATTTGGATTGACGAATGCCCCTGCAGTTTTCATGGATTATATGAATCGCGTTTTTCGGAAATACATGGATTAGTTTGTTGTAATCTTCATAGATGATATCCTGGTGTACTCCAAATCTTTAGAGGAGCATGAAAGGCATCTGAGAATCATATTAACCGTTTTAAAAGAAAAGCAATTATACGCTAAGCTTAGTAAGTGCAATTTCTGGTTACTAGAAGTGAAATTCCTAGGGCACGTGATCTCTCAGGAAGGAGTCACAGTAGACTCGACCAAAGTAGAGGCAGTACTAAGATGGAATCGGCCTAGGATAGTAACCGAGGTCAGGAGCTTTCTGGGCCTAACGGGTTATTACAGACAATTTATTCAAAACCTTTCTCGGATTGCCTTACTGTTGACTAAGCTCACCAGAAAGAACTAACCTTTTTTGTGGGATGAAAAGTGTGAGGCAGTTTCCAAGAATTAAAAAGAACACTAACCTCGACCCCTGTACTAGTGATCCCAGATCCGAAAGAGACCTATGTGGTCTACAATGATGCTAGCAAGCATGGATTGGGATGTGTATTAATGCAGCAGGGAAGGGTAGTAGCTTATGCCTCACGTCAGTTAAACCTCATGAAGAAAAATATCCCACACATGATTTGGAGCTATCAGTTATAGTTTATGCTCTAAAGATACGGAGGCACCATTTATATGGAGCAACCGTCGAGCTATATTTCAATCACAAAAGTCTCAAGTATTTACAAGATCAGAAAGAAATGAATTTGAGACAAAGACGCTGGATGGAGTTACTCAAAGACTATGACTATTAGATTAAATATCATCCAAGTAAAGCTAATGTAGTTGCCGATACACTGAGCAAAAAGACAACGCAAGTGGCTATGATGATGATGAAAGAACAAAGACTGATAGAGAACCTCCAAGATTGGGGTGTATTGAATCAGTTGCAAGTAGAGACTGATAGATATGGGACCACTCAAGAAGCTCAGCAAGAAGATCAATTTGCTCAGAATATAGAGACTCAGATGAGTCAAGGGGGAGCAAGAGAATTCAGTAAAAGCCCTGAGGGAATAATCAAGTTCAGAAATAGATATTATATCCCTCCAAAGCTTGCTTTGAGACAGAAGATATTAGATGAGGCTCACAGAAGCAGATAAACCATTCACCCTGGAATGACGAAAATGTATCATGAGCTAAAACGGTTATTTTGGTAGCTAGAATGAAACGGGACATTACAGAATATGTAACGAAATGCCTCACTTGTCAGAAAGTGAAGATAGAACATCAGAGACCACCAGGATTGTTACAATGTCCAGCAATTCCAGAGTGGAAATGGGATAGTGTTACGATAGATTTCATCGTTGGATTGCCTGAATCAGCAAAACATAATGCTATTTAGGTGATTGTTGATAGACTAACTAAGTCAGCGCATTTTCTACCAGTACATACGAATTGGCCACTGACAAAGTTAATAGAGACGTACATAAAGGAGATAGTAAGACTACACGGGGTGCCAAAGAACATTATTTCAGACCGAGATCCTTGTTTTACTTCAAGATTTTGGAAGTCATTACAAGAGGCACTCAGAACGAAGTTAAGTTTTAGCACAGCATATCATCCCCAGATGGATAGACAGTCAGAGAGAACAATTCAGACGCTTGAAGATATGTTGAGAGCGTGTGTGCTAGAACTAAAAGGGAATTGGAGTGCATACTTGCCATTAGCTGAATTTGATTATAATAACAGCTATCACTCCAGTATAGAGATAATGCCTTATGAAGCTCTGTATGGAAGGAAGTGTAGGTCTCCTTTATGTTGGACAGAGTTAAAAGAAAAAGATATGTACGGTCCAGAACTAGTAGATCATAAGGCTGCTAAGATAGAAATAATAAAGAAGAAGTTACAAGCAGCTCAGAGTCGACAGAAAAGTTATGCGGATTAGAGAAGACGACCCTTGGAATTTGAGGTAGGGGATCATGTATTTCTCCTCGTATCTCTAACTATGGGCGTAGGTCGATCTCTGAAGACGAAGAAGCTTAGTCCAAAGTATATTGGGCCATTCCGAATTCTAGACAGAGTCGGACCAGTAGCATATCAGTTAGCATTACCCCCAAACCTGAGTCTGATTCATAATGTCTTCTATGTTTCCTAGTTAAAGAAATATAATCCTGACCCAGCACATGTTATAGAATATGAAAATATTGCATTGCAAGATAATTTGTCATATGAAGTAAGACCATCTTGCATTATTGACCGGAAGGTGAAGCAACTCTGAAACAAAAGTATTCCTATAGTCAAAGTCATATGGCAAGGGTCAGCAGCTAAGAAAGCTACCTAGGAAACTGAAGAGGACATAAGAACCAGATATCCAGAGTTATTTTCATAAGTTACATAAATTTCGAGGACGAAATTTATTTTAAGAGGGGTAGAAATGTAATATCCATGATTTTACTGATAACTAAAATAAATGCTAATCTGGTAATTATGAAATGAATTAGAACTCAGAGATAGATAGTACTTAAAGAGAAAAAGGTTATGGGTCGGAAGTCGTAAAGTCAGATCTGGCCTAGTGGATGGAATCCCGTAGGAACTTCAAAGTTAAGCGTGCTCGTCCTGGAATAATGTGAGGATGGGTGACCTTCTAGGAAGGACCCATATGTCATTTAACAAAAAGACCAAGGACATAAAGGTCTTTAAGTGTTAAAAAGTAAGGGTAAAATGGGAATCATGAGAGATTTGAGAAAGTGTAAGGGAATTTTGGTCATTTAACAAAGTCAAAGTCAAAAAGTCAACTGTTGACTAAAATATCAGAAAAATTCACAGATGCCCAGTTTTGGCAAATTGTTGAAAATCGGCCTAGATTTTTATTTATAGAATTTTAAATATTTAATAGCTGAAAATAATTATTTGAGGTGTTAGGAGACCTCAATTAGTTGAATTCAGGGCATAGAAAAATAAGGTGAATTTTATAGTATTTAATAAAATTATTGCCAAATATACGATTAAGGCGATTTTCCCAATTAAGGGGAAAAGACCCGAAAATCCCCGAAATGTAATTTATTTCAAAAATTAATTTTGGACAATCTAGAGGGAATTTTGGGAAAAGAAAAAGGGCTAGAGACTCAATGAAAAATGTAGAAATTTTTAAAGCCCTAAAAGTATTTTGCCTCCGATTGCACGTTTTCAGGGGTTTTGGACAGGATAAAATAACCCCGTAAATTTTTGAGGAGATTAAGGGGTATTTTGGGGATAATAAATTTATCACATTCAAGAGGAAAATATGGATATTAAATGAGGAAGAAAACATCTCCAAAAAAGTAGAAAAAGATTTACCGGAATAAAGTTATGTTTACCGGTAAAAAGTGTAATCGGTGAAAGTAACCGAAAGGGATCCAGTTTGGTTGGCCTAACCAGATTTTTAACCCCTTAGTTATAGTAATTATGACAAGTTTTAATGAGCCAATGAGGAGCCAACAAATGCTTAAGAGATGGCAACATTTTGAACCCTTAGATTAAGCTTAACCCATAAGACTTCATCTTAGCCATCCATCAATTATGAGAGGTTTTTATAAATTCATTTTTCCCTCCTCTTCCACCCCATTTGGCCACCTCATTCCAGCTGCAAAAGAGAAGAGAGAAGACGCCATTTTCTCTTGGAGAAGGAGGAGAAATTTGAGAAAAATCAAAGGTAAGAGATGGAAGCACTTGAAACTATACATGATTCTCTTCCTTGTGAGCTCCTCTACAACTTCCATGGATTGAAATTTTGATTTGGTATCTCTTTCTCAAGTTTGATACTTAGGGTTTATGAGAGAAAAAATTAGAAAGAGAGGGATTTAGAACTCATGGTTGGTTGCAAAAGTCTCTTTGTGTTGTAAGGAGTGTTTTGGTATATATCTTGTTGTTGTTGGTTCTTGTTTTTGAATTTTGTAAAATTTGGGATAATGAAATTTTAAGGGGAGATGCTGCCGAAAATTGTTACTTGATATGGGAGAGTTAAATTTAAGTTATACCATCCATGAATATGAGTTTGAGATCAACAATATGTTGGTGGTATAAATGTTAGAAGTTGGAAAAACCATGTTGATGGTAGTTTGGGTATGTCTCGTCCAGGTCTGGAACTTGGAGAAGAAGTATCCTTTTGATGATTTTGATGATTCCAATGGGTTCAAAATGAGTTTTTGTGTAGGGTAAATGTAACCACAAGTTTAGGGAGGCATTAGAAAGCATTAAGGACAAGTTTAAAGTCTTAAGACTTATAAAGTTCAAGGGGATAGTTCAGGGAGATTTACATTGATTTTTGCTTTGGAAATGGCTTGTGTTTGATGGCCATTATGTTGTCAATTGTGTAGGAAAAAGTTTGGTGCAAGAGAATAATTTTCAAAGTGATCAAGAAAGGTTACAAAGCTAAGAGAAATTAAGGAGTAAAGGTAGCAAAGTTTTCTAACTTATCTAACCATATTGTGAAATGATCTTGAGAATGTGCATGACTTGATGATGATTATTACATTGTTGAAATGTGTTTATGAGTGATGTTATGATATGGCAATATGCATTAATATGTGCTTGTTACACTGGTCCGACTAAGCCATAAATTGTAAACTTAGGTCATTGATTAGCCTTAAAAATGGATCAAGAATATTAATTGTGATTTCTAAGGATTGTATAGCGACAACCCAGGGTCGTTCTCTCCAGAAGCTACTATTGCGTACCACTAATTCTTAGCTTATGATTATGCTTGTAATGCAAATGCGATCGGTTTTAAAATCTTTTATGCTATATACCTAAACTAATTGCAAAAGAAAACTTGTTTTTGGTATTTTCTGGTAAAAGAGAGGTAGTAAAAGGAGCTTTAAATGTGAAAAGAGTTTGTGATATGGATTCCTCTTGAAAACAAAGTGTGCCATCATAGTTCGCAAAGGATTAGGGAAAAGCATCGACTTTCGCACTAAGTTTTGTAATCAAAAACCCCAACAACTCGCTAGGTTAGAAATCTCATAAAATGAACTCCATTTCATGAAATCCTTTAAGAACACTTAGTGTGTGTACGGAAATCGCAAAGTGACAAAATCAACTCCATACATTGTTGACTTTAAAACCAAGCACAACTAGGATGATAGAAGAGAACAACAAGATTTCATTGAATAAGCAAAATGAACTCCATTCTACTTTGTCAATCACAAAACAACTCAATACTCAATAATCCAAGTTTGGCTCAACCGAGACCAAGTATTTACACACAAATTACAAAGTCCAACTCAGAATCCAAGTAATCTGTAATGTAAATACAGATTAAAAGTAAATACTCCCCTTTCGGCACTTCGAACTCCAGCTCACTTCATCTTCAAGAGGATGAAGAGTGCTCAGCTACTCATGGATGATGGAATTGAGCTACGTCTAGATGATTGAGGCATGGTAGATGGATAGAATATGGTGAAAATGGAGTAGGGTTTGTGTGTGTATGTGAAAGATTAAAAGATTAGTGTCTGCCTCTTTCCCTCTCCTCTCTTGTAGCCTCTGCACTCCACACCATGAAAATACCCTAAATGGAATGAATAAACCATTATGGGTCGGATCTCTAAAGTTGGGTTAGGTTATTTTCTATATGGAGTAAAATTCTGGTGTTGATACGCGATATTCGCCGCGGTGAACCTCTCCCGAGAGTTCTTGCCTACTAATTGAACTTTGACCACGGCGAATATTGGATTACGCCGCGACGAACTTCTCCAGAGCTGCTTCCCTTTGCCTTTTGTACAGTGTTTCTGAAATAGAATAGCGAATATGGGCAGTATCATTTGCTCATGATGGAATTCAAGCACAATACATCATTATTCATGGCATATTTACCCAAAATCACACTAGTCCAAATCAACAACACCTAATCTCAAATTAAGCACAAAAAGGGTTATGTATGGGCTAAAATTGACTCTAAGACTCTGGAAATTCAAGTAGAAAACTAATACAAATAAAGCTCAATCATACACATTTTACATTGTTACACATTTCTATTTGAACTTGAAATATGTCATGCAATTTTTCTATGTAAGTTAGTAAACTTTGCTATTGGGATTTCAAAAATCTCATTCTCCCCCACTAACCATTTTTGGGTAGAAGCTCATCAAAGGGTAAGGAGAAAGTGCATGATGCTTGAAGCAAGATTTGTATATGTTTATGATTATGGATTGGTGTTGTAAACTTAATGCTATTTTGGTTAAGACTTGTTATGTAATATGTAACTTAAACCCATGCATGTTTGGTTGTTATGAAGTAGCTAATGTATGCTTTAAGAATTCCCATTTGCATGGTTGATCATGATCAAAAAAGGTTTAGAAGTTAGGGTGTCAAATTATGAAGTTACAAAATGGCAAGTTTGACTAATTGGTAAATGTGAAGTTGGTCAAACCCCCTACTTTGACCTATTGGGAAATAGAGCAAATGGACTCCAAATGAGTTGAATTTTTCCAGAAAAATATTTCACATTGCAAGATTTAAAACAAGCCAAAGAACACTGGATTTGAAGTTTTGTACACAAAGTTATGGCATTCCAAAGTTTGAAGAAAAATCAAGAAAAACCTGAGAAAATTGAAAAATTACCAATTGAACAGTACGCTATAAACTGTATCAATTGGGAAAGTTAATGACCTAATGGGCATTTTTCCCTTATATAGGAACGTATAAGCATCAAATAGAAATTGGAACCACTCAATTTTGATTTTTCTAGAATTAGTTATGAATTTTCAAAGTTGGTCCAAAAAGCTGTGAATAGTAACTTTCAAAACTTGAAAGTTTTCATTTTTGACTCTTTTGGACATTGCAAGCTATTTGATGCTTCACTTTGGTTCCAAATCGATATAAAAGGAAGCTAAGAAGGTTAATAAGGTGTGTTACATTAAACCTATATTTTTTCCTCTTCTTGGATTCATTTTAGAGCGCAATATTTGAGGCCAAAATGAAGGAGGATGACATGCTTGAATCTGAAAATAAGGAAGGAAATTTCTGCACAATTTCACACACACACAATTGCCAAATTATTCAATAAGAAAAAGGAAAAAATAAGGGTACATGTAGTGGTTTGTTATTGGTGGAGTAGTTTGAATGTTTTGGCTTAATTAACCACATCATTTGACCCTAAAATATCCTCTCCATCTTCTTCATTTTTGGCCATCAAGGAAAGGAAAGAGAGACAGAGACAAATTTTAGACCCACCTTTAAGCTTCAAAGTTGGTTTAGAGAGAGCAAGGAGAGAGAAAGATGACTTCAAGCTCACCCCAAAACCCCATTTCTAGCTCAAGGTGCCTTCACAAATCTTGTTCCTCTGATCAAGGGAAACATTTATATAGTTTTTATTTTTTTGAAAAGAGGAGTTTGGTGCTGCCCAGAAAGTGTAGAGATTGGAAGAATCAAGAACAAGCTCTAGAAAAGGAAAGAGGTGAATATGTGCTTTGATTTGAACCAAGTATCTTTGTATTTTGTTAAGTTTTCATGATTTTTTGTTGGCTGTCCTGATTTAGTTAAGATGTGTTCTTGGTATTTTAATGATGTTAAGATCATAAAAATGGTGTGATAAATGGTTTATGTATGATGGAGTAAGAGTTTAAAATGTTTTGGTAAGGATTGGAAGTTGATCGTGTATTGTGGTTGGAATTGTGGAAATTTTGGTCTGAATAGGGCATGAGGAAAGAGTGGGAATTTGTCTATTTTGATGGTTCCAATATGTTCAGAAGAAAAAATTGTGTAGAATACATGTGAGGCACTAATTTTGGAAGCATTAGGCACAAAAAGTGAAAAACGTTATAGATTTGAGTAATAATGTTTGGGCTAGGGCAAATGGTCTCTTCTACCCATGAAATTTTAGGATCACTTAATACACATCTCAAGATTTGAAATAAGTCCTAGAAAACATTAATTGGATGTTTACAATGAAAGTTATGAATTTTTATATTTGAGGCAGGGAAAATGGAAGTTCCAATTTTTACCAAATGTACAGTAGTTTTGTGCTCGAATTCTATACTTGTGTGCCTAATATGAAGACTGGTTTCTATTTTTCTTGATAGAGGATTGGAAGATCTTTAAATATAGACTTGAACTACTTCAATTGGAGTTTTCTACATCATGTTATGAATTTCCAAAATTTCTAAGGAATAAGGCTAGATCTTAGGTTAAGTAGGGATTAGGGGAATAGCTAGCTAAGTTATGGAATTGTAAATAATGTGGATGCAATGCATGATAAATTATGTATATATGGCAAGCCATGACACACGCCTAAGCCCAATAAGGGGTCATCCAGGAAGGGATTGGATAGATGGTAAAAAGGAAGAAAAAAAACAGGTAGTGACTTTTTTTCTCTCATGTTATTATGTATTGTTGCCGTATGTTTGTTTATACCATGTTGCCATAGATAGGAATGAGAACATGTAAAATCCCTTGCATGAATGTTATGAATATGTCCATGGCCATGATGCAACAGATAGATGGCAGAGTAGCTAACTGTCCCAGGTGTTCACAATTAATTATCTATCTGCTAAAGGAACGTGCACTAGCTTGTTAGTTACTCATCATGGTTAGCTTGCTACTAATTTAGCCTAGTTCTGCTTAAGGTTTTGTTCTCTATGGCTTATTTTTACATGCATTAGACTTTAGTTTTGTATATTTAAATGACAAAAAGTTGTTTCTACTGACATTTCCCAAAATCTCACCCTACCTTCAATCATACAGCATGAACATGTACTTCTAAGGCTAAGGGCATTGTATTCAAGCGTGACTGAGGATGATATTGGCAAGTCAAAAAGTTTACATTTATGTTTTATGTTTGAATGAATCTATGTCTAGTTATTTCATAACTTAGCAATACAATTACACTTTTGTTTGTTGGAAAGCCCATGAGGCAGTGAGCTAAGATGTGAATCTGACTAAAATATTTTGCATTATCAAAATACACATCCTGAGCTTCATATGCATAGGTAGAAAATTTAACTTGGAGCTTATGTACGAATTATGGTGATTTTTCCAAAGTTATAAATAGGAATCTGGAGCCAAGTTTTAACCATTTGAACAGTAGTTCTTTCGCATGAATTTGGTTCTGATTTTCACTGGTTCGGTTGCTGGAATTATTTTTCCTTCAAAGAGTACTCAAATATCTTCCAATAGAACTTGGAACCACCAAGTTTTGATTTTTTTCTAGAATTTATAATGAATTTTCAAATTTATTCCAGAAATTTGGAATTTGCTAAATGAACAGTACCACGACACAAAAATTTCAGATTTGATTTTCTTGGACCTTTAGTCATCTAAAGTGGTTCTGATGCACATAGTGTTTGAAATTTTGCCCCATTGCGCCTTAAACATTGTTTATTTTAATTGTATTTTCTCTATTTCATTAGCATAGCCTTTGCATTATTATGATAATTTCATCTATTGACAAATTATGAAATTGTAATAAATGTCTCTTGTCGGTTGTCTGTGCGGATGTAAAGATGAAGATCAGTATGACTTTGATAAGGTAAGGAGATAAGAGTCAAAGTCATAGGCACTTGTAAAAGTACGAGGTGGTGAACCAACCCACTATGAGAAAGCTGCATGATTAAGTCATAAGCTTATCTCATATGTAATCACGTCACAATGCCCTTTAACCTGAGATCATCATGGATTCCTACATGAGAATCGCCAAGTTTTAACTTAGTCAAAAGTCACCTTTAACCGAGTGATGAGAAAGGCTATAATCGGGCTTAGGGGTTTCTCATGTGGAGGAATGTTAATGGTCGAGATGGAATTTGTCCCTCGCGTTAGTAGAGATATATTGGGCCTCTCAATGAATGACTATAAGAAATATATGGTTATACTGTAACGGAAAGGAGGTCTTGTTTCTAAAGATCAAACTACTTAGGGATTGATAAAGTAATAGTTAGGAATATGAGGATGATATCATCAATGCCTTATCTTTGACCAAGATATAGTGTGACAAAAGGGATGTGACATGGTTACATGAAAGGTTGCATCATGTTAATGATCCTCATATGAATTAGGTAGTCGCAATGTTTTGCTAGGGGCCACTTGACTTGTGGGTTGATACTCAGTTTAACCCACTGCCAACTTCATGTGGGCCTATAGGGTCTCACGCAAAAACAAGTCCAACACGTGCTTTAATACCCAGATTGTAATATCCATATTTTCAATGACTAAAATTAAAGGTCAAATAGATAAGAGAGATGTTGAATCAAAGCCTAGTAGAAAGAGAAGGAAAAGAAGTTAAGGATATGAAGGTTTATTTAAGGAAAAGTATGAAGATAAAGGATCATTGCCATTTAGAGAACCAAGGGCATTTTATTCAAGTTTGACCAGAATATGAGAAAATTTTCAAGACACCATAGAGAAAAATTCACTGATCAGTAAGTGATGCTCAGTTTAGGTTAAAATAACATGAGTATTTGCTGCGAGAATTTTATTGGTCATTTGATTTTTGGCTATTTAAATAAATAATTAGCCAAAAATGATTATTTTAAATACCTAAAGCCCTCAGATGTTTGATCTCAAAGCAAGGGGAAAAGTTTAGAAATTCTAGTATTTTATAAAATTGTTTCTAAGAGAAAGTGACAATTTCCCTGATCCGAAAGAAAAGGTCTGGGAAAAACCCTGAATTAGGGGTTTCTTCAAAAATTAATTAAAAATATTTCGGAAAGCAATTTGAGGAAAGAGAAAGTATGAGATTATCAGGAAGAATTTTGGGAATTTCTGGTGACCTCAAATCAGGTTAACAATTAGAAAATCGACTAAATGTAACTTCGGAAGATAAAGTAACTTTATGGAAATTTAAAGTTTTCAAAAGTAAAATGGTTATGATTATGCATGACACTTGTAAGGGTCATATTTGGAGACCAAAACAAGGGGTAAAATATCTCAAACAAGTGATAGAATTTATCAGAATAAGGTTACTTTATCAATCCAAGTTGTATAGGATTAAGGGGACACTCGTCACCACCATAAATTAGCACATGAGGGCAGATTTTTCTTCTCATTTTTAGGCCATTAAAGTCAGTTCATGAGGGCAGAAAAAGAGGCTTTTGTGCTGCCCAAATCTCCACCATTGGATCACAAGTTAATGCAAGATAAATCCCAACCATTAGATCATTTTTTGCTTGTCATTAAAGCCATTTCTCTCTTCCATTCCAGGCATTAAAGTCGGCCAAACAAGCATCAAAAAGAGAAGTGGCGAAAATAAGAAGAAGAAGAAGAGAGGAAAAATTCACAAGAAATCTAAGGTAAGCTGACTTTTGAAGAAATTTTATACATATTCTTACTCTTTGGACCTTTCTCTTCATTTCTATCGGTTTAGTTTCTTGGTTTTTGTTGGATTATGGCTACTAGAGTGTTAGGTTTTTAGTGAGAGAAAATGCAAAAGAGAGGGATTTAGATCAAATGATTGTTATCAAACAACTCTATGCAAGTTAAGGAGTTGATTGGTGTGTGTTTTATGTTGGATTAAAGCTTGTATGAATTTTGGGAATCATGAAACCCTAGGGGAGGTGCTGTCCAATTTTTCATTTGAAAGGGAAGTGATGTTTTGAATGAAATGAGGCATGGAAAATGGTTTTGGAATAAGATTATATAAGTATAAGAAGCGAGAGGTTGAAAATCACATTTCCCCTTAATATTGAACTTTTCGGCTAGACCAAGAACATGGGCAAGAAGCTTTATTTTCTTGATTTTGTTGCTTCCGTTGGCTTTAGAATGAAAAATCTTGTGGGGTGAAAGTGAGAAAATAATTTTGGAAGCATTGTAATTAATTTTGGAAAATTTAAGGGTTTAAGGACCCTTAATGTGTAAGAGGAATTTTTCAAAGTTGTGTAAATTTTAGTGACTTGGAATTGGCTTGTTATTAATAGCCATGGCATTATATTGCGTGTAGGAAAGTGAAGTATCAAAATAGTCTTTTGGAAGGATGAGAAAGAGAGCTTCCAAGTTCAAGAACAAGTTGCAAGCTAAGGTAGCAAAAACTCTATTCACTATGCTAATGTTGCATTGATTATCCTTTGTAAATTGTGTTTGATAATATTGTTTGTGTAGGATTTGACTAAGAGGGGGGGTGAATTGGTCACTTTTAAAATTTAAAACCTAAAGCAAAAAAGTAAGAACAATGTCACCGAGAGAGAAAAGGAAAAATGAACACAGAGAATTATCCTGGTTCGGTCCCTCTGACCTACGTCCAGTCCTCAGAGTGCCTCTGAGCTTTGTAATCCACTAATCACCAACAAATTAGGCTCACCAGCCTTTATAATGGAGATTCTCACTCCCCCTTACAATAATCAATAAAACAGAGTCTCACACTCTCTGTTTTCTGACCAAATCTCAACCCAACAAATTCAAAGTTCCAACCTTGAATATCTCTCAGATGTACAAAGAAATTGAATGATACAAACTCTCTTGAAGAGTGGATAATGAAATCAATGAAGCTCTCAGGAATAATCAATGTAATGGCAGCAGGTAGTTCACGCAGTAATGGCGTATAATAAATTTAGTCGATGTTGTCTTCTTCTGTCTTTAAAGCTTCCTCCTTTTATAGAAGAGTAATCAGCATATATCCGTTACTCAAATTTGAATATCTATTAGAGAGAAGCTTGTGTCCGTTACTCTCATCGGCTGTGGTTGTTGAACCCCATAAATGCTTCATTAATGCTGTGGTTTAACTGTCCGCCGGAGTTCATGAATTGCTCATCTTCATTCCTCGGACTGTCTGACCTGTTTAATGAATGTTCTGCAAGGCATTTATCAGGGTAGGTAACGTTTGAAAAATATAGACATCAAATAGGAAAGTTTCGGGGAAGACTAGGCTTAGCTATCATGGAAGAAGTGTGTCAGAGAAAGCATACTCGAGTTTCTCTTTACAATACTCGAGTGTTAGACAGTGAAACCAGTGTAAATTTGAAATTTTGAAACTTTGTAAATCACTACTTGAGTGTTTTGAAACAATACTTGAGTGTTCACAACATTATTGAAGTTACTCGAGTTTTTGCTTAGAGTGTTGCAAAAGTTTTTGAAATTCAGTGCAAATACTCAGTGTTGAAATTCTTGTACTCGAGTGTTAGGAATACTTTCAGTTGCTACTCGAGTGTTCAGAGGGAAACTTAAAGTTAAATCATTTGAAATGTCACAATACTCGAGTGTTGGAACCATAATACTCGAGTGTTGTTGCTTTTCTGCCATTACTCGAGTGTTTTGATGGAAGTGTTGTGTTTTTGAAGAAATAGTGCTCGATACTCGAGTATTCAAAAATCAATACTCAAGTGTTGTCAACACTTTCACCTAATACTCGAGTGTTGTACTTAAAGTATTGCGCCACGTTTGAAAAAATTTGTCCGATACTTGAGTGTTGAAAGCTAACACTCGAGTATTGGCAACACTTCCTCCACAACTCAAGTGTTCTACATCGAGTTAAAGTGTTTTGGCTAAATACTCGAGTATTCAAACTCAATACTCGAGTGTTACCAATACTTCCATCTGTAACTCGAGTATTATGCTTCAAGTGTTGAGTATTCTTTTGAAAAACAAGTCACGATACTCGAGTATTACAACACAATACTCGAGTGTTGTTAATACTTCAAGACCAATACTCGAGTTTCATATGAAAGTATTCTGCCATAACACATTTTAACACCAATACTCAAGTGTTTCAAAACTGTTACTCGAGTGTTTGTGACACTTTCACTTAATACTCGAGTTTCCACTCAAAGTGTTGATTCTCAAAAACGTTTTAACTCACAATACTCGAGTATTAGAGTTCAGAACTCGAGTATTATCAACACTTTCAATGAAAACTCGAGTGTTGTCTGAAAGTATTGATTTTTAACTCATGAAAAAGGTTGATACTCAAGTTTTAAAGCACGGTGCTCGAGTATCCTCAATACTTTCATACAAACTCGATGACCTGATCACAGAACTCGAGTGTTTCACCAAGAACACTTAATCATCAACAATTTAAGCTTTATAATTTCTGAAATCATTTTGTTTTCATCAAAATAAGGCATCAACAAATATGATGAATTTGTGATGTGAAAATTGTCCATCACATGTTTCTATTCATGCTTTTAAATGATATATGATTATCATGCATTATTAGTTATGTGTTAGTTTTTTTGCTATTGGGATTTCTTTGAAATCTTATTCTCCCAACATAACCCTTCATAGGTGCAAATGCAAGAAAAGGCAAGGCAAAATGGTGGAAGAATAGAAAGGCCTTGTATATTGATGTTTTAATGCATTATGTATATTTCGCTAGCTACTTTATGGTACTTATGTAATTTAAACTCCTTCACATTTTGGCTATGAGAATATGTGATCAAAAGTGTATAAATGTAAGGTGATGGTTTAGCAAAGATCAATATGAGGTTAGCAAAAAGAAAGGGAAAGAGTTCAATTTAAGAAAAAGGGAGATCCAACACGCTTATCAATGTTCCAACTTTGGACAGTGAGGAAAAAAATTAAATGAAACCCAATTAACTTGAAATTTTTCAGAAAAATATTTCACATAGCAAGCTTTAAAACAAGATCAAGAACACTGAACTTGGTCAAGTACACAAGAAGTTATAGTTTTCCAAAGTTGGGAGAAAAACCTGAAAAATGACTATATGAACAATGCATCTTTATGCATTAAACTGTATTAACTAGG
>JANTPZ010109476.1:0-13084 GCA_025593235.1 Vachellia pachyceras | reverse complement strand
AGGAAACTGATAGAAAAGAAAATGATAGGAACGAAAAGGAGAGTAAATTAGGGTTTGAGGGTGTGGAGGGAAATAAAAAAATTAGAGGGAAAATTAATTCAAAAATTTAATTTTATTTCAACCCTCCAAAATTTAAACATAAGAGGAGAATTAAAAATTATATTAACTCATTTATTCTCCAAAATTTCATGCCAAAAATGAATAACTCAAATTAGAGAGAAATATAATATTTCTTGTTAATTGGGTGACTTAAAGAGAAATATATGTTGCCGCTAATTTTTTCGCTGATTTAAAAAATAGAGAGGAATATAATATTCATCGCTAAATTCCGCGCTAATTTAGCATTTTAGAGAGGAATATCCAATGCGTCGATAATTTTCCTCGCTAATTTGGAAATTTAGAGAGGAATATAATATTCCTCGCTAAATTCCTCGCTAATTGGGTATTTTAGAGATGAATATATAAGTTGTCGCTAATTTTCCTCGCTAATTTGGACATTAGAGAGGAATTTAATATTCCTCGCTAATTAGGCCATTTAGAGAGGAATATCAAAGTCGTCGCTAATTTTCCTCGCTAATATGATATTTTCTAATAGTGATTTAACAGTTTATATTTATTGTTAGGTTGAGTTAAAACTTGTCACGGACTTTTTTTGGGTCATGAATGATATTGTTGCGGAAGTTTTGTATGAATAATATTTTTCTAAAAATTTTAAAATTAAATAATATTACCTCATCCTATTAAAAGTTAACGTTGATGGTTAAAAAAATCGACATTGATAAAAGGAAATATTATTTTATTTTAAAACTTTTCAAATAATATTGCTTTTGAGAAAATTTTAAGACAACACAATTGTTCTTCACCAAAAGCCATTGGTATCGTTTGGCAAAACGTTCAATAGCGTCAAAAGCACGTTCAATAGTGTTTTTCCGTAAAACGTGACAATCTCCTCCATATATTTGTCTCGACTTGTGTAAAAGTACTTTTCCACCGCGTTACCAAACGGATCCAATAATCCTTTTTTTTAACTAATTGACAAGTAGACTAGTTTAAATTCAAGTCTAAGCCATCAAATCGCCTCCCCAAAGTCAAAATCTTCCTCCCCCGACATCGTTGATCGCATATTAATCGTCTTCCAGTTTGGTGCATGCACCTCTCCTAGCCTTTAAAGTTTCCATGAGTATTTTTTTGTCAACTTTTTTCGTAAGTGTTTAAAGTCATCCTGGTGGCCAAAAAAATATTAAGACATCCAATTCACGTGCCTTTGAAATTTTAGCTTTTAGATCCAGTTTTGTCCTACAAATTTGCGTGCATGAGTTATGAGTATTTAAAAACTTAATTTTTGTTAGTATCAATACTAACCCAAAAATGTTAAAGAATGAGCAATGTCACTCTAACTTTTTAAAAGTTTAATAATCAATATCATGTTTTAATAATTAGGATGATTTTATTTATTTTTTAAACACTTTTAAAATTACATTGATCTAGAAATAACTTCGACATACCTACAATCTCTACACGAAAACCTTCAGAACAAAATTGAATCTTCACCCAAAATTGTATCATGCCTTATTTTTAATAATAGACTTCATCCTATCAAGTCTCATATTATCCGGATTTACTGTACACGGTATGTCAAATGAGTCCTTAAACTCAAATTAAATACCACTTCCAATTCCAAATATAAGATTCTTGTAATTTCTCAAACTTAATATTATATACTCCTTTAATTCTAAATATGATGTCTCATTATCTACACCACAGATGGGATATTATATTTAGGAAAGGATGGAGTATGCCCCGTTTGACAACACTTCTGAGGAGTTCAAAAACCTGTTCAATAGTGTTTCTGTTAAATGAGATAATCTTCTTCACATATTTACTACAATTTACGTAAAACGAGATAACCTTCTTGGGGCCAGTGTATGTTTATATTAACAACAGAAGCTATTTTTCTAATATGATTTATAAGAGGAGTTTTACTTCAGTTAACGTGAACATGCTTTAATAACATCATCGCAAACATGTACATAATATTATATCAGTTTGAATTAGCAGTAGAAATTACTTCTTCAACATAATTTTCAGTTTACTAAGTAAACACTAAAAATCACTTTCATATAGATCAAAATAAAATACCTATAATATATTTACCTAGAAATCTGTTTAATCACTTAAATCAAAGTTAATCCCATCCAAATATTCAATTTAAAAAATTTATATCTCTATTTGTACGAAGCTTCCTTCCAAACTAGTCCAAGGTATTGATTTATTTTTCCTCTGGAGCCCTTCGTCTCTCTCCTTGTCATATGATAGGACATCATTATTTCATATTACAGGTTCATTTGATTTTTTTATAGGATATTATATTACCTACCACCATCTTCAGCTATAAGGTTGGGTCAGATCCAATCGAGTTGTTGGGATGCCATCTTCTCTCATACGCTCATCAAATATTATATTCATTGATTGTGATTGGAAAAAAAATATTATATTCATTCAAGAATTAAAAATTAAAATAAAACGTATTTTATATCCGTTTAAATTAGCGATAAATTTTACAGAATAAATATGTAAGAGAAATTGGATTTTAATTTATATGAATTTGCTTTTCTAATTGTAATACAAACAGTGCGTGGAATAATTAATACTTCTCCGTAAATTGAGTATATAATAAGGAAATGAAATAAATTAATTAATTTAAACAGATGTGATATAATCATCACCCTTAGATACCACTGTGAAGATTATATTTCAATCCAATCCTAACCTTCAATTAATTAGTTAAGGGAGAATTGACTATAAATCCCAATTTGAGGAATTAATTAGAGAATGGAAGCTCAACTATATAAAATGAAAGTTTAATTGCATATTGTGAAAGTTTAATTGCATATTGTGAAAGGTAACATTGCACAATTAATTTTGCAATGAGTGACGTATTCCAATTCTTCCACTAGTTAAATACTGAAACTAGTATTCACGCTGTGGCTTTAATAGTTAAAAAAAAAAAACTAAACATAAGTTTGTAATTTATTATAACTTTACAAAAATTACAGACTCAGGTTCAAATTGCCACTTGCATTTCAATATATCTTGGGATACACACATAAATAAATTGAAATTCACTGTCAAGGTACGTGTGAACGGGCCAACTTGACATGATCTAAATATTATAAATACTACACACACACACATCATGACTTTCCATATCTCTAGGCACGAATAAATATCACTATTATATTTACCATCATGATCTAAAAATTATAAATAATATATATTCATTTTCATTTGATCAACAGAAAAAAAAATAATATATTTTACAAATAATTTAAATTTAATATACATGAGAAAAAGACACATGCAATATGTATATTTATATAAACACATACAAAATGTATATGACCAAGTGGCCCTTGTAAACAAGACATCACAGGTTAAATTTAATCAGATTTGTAAGCTCAAGGCTGACCCTTTAAAGCCATAAACTGGGGCGGAACTGCTTGTATTCCAGCGACTTCAGCCGTGCCTCTTGACTTCCAGAAAATTATATATATATTAGTACTATATGATTTATTTTACACCAACTCATTTGCTAATTTTAAACCCACTAAATTTTTGCTCAAATTCTTCTCAAAAGATATTAAGAATAAATCTCACTTATCTTCTCGAAAAATAGTTTACACCCTCTGAGTCAAGGTCCTGAGTTCGCCACTGACCATAAATATACGCACACTTACTGGCGTAAATATATATATATAACGCCTACAAGATATAATTTTAATACGTTCAAGATATATTTTATTGTTATATTAAATTTTAATAATATGAAAATATATTGATTAATTACATTAGTTTAAAATATAATTGTACAACCAATAGGTGTTGGACCTCAAAGAAGTAGCTAGTTTATTATAATGTAGTGAACCAAAATTCGAATCCATGTTAGAAAATATGTTAATATTTAATGCACAATAATACTTTGGATATGATTGCATTTAATAGAATGATACTTATGCTTAAAAACAATTAACCATACATTAATTCTATTTATAATACAAATATTTGTAGGGAGAATTACCCAAAGGTCCCAAGCAAGGGAATGTATTACAAAATGGTCCCAAAAGGTTGTAAATGACAAGTCGAGAAGTGCCATTGATAAGTGAAGCAGCTGCCATTTACAGCCTTTGGGACCATTTTGTAATACTCGCTTACTTATGTATATGAGGGGTAGGGAGGATGGAGGGTGTGGTATCATTTTTGTGTGTGTGAAGTTGTGGACACAAATCTCAATTTGAGGCTAGTTGAGATCTGTGTCATGTTTCAAATGCAAGGTTATTAAACCCAGACCGGTGACTGAATCGGACAAGGTAGTGGGTCAAGGGTCAGTGGGTTAGACCGGAGTCAAACCGAGGGTCAGAGCGGTGAGAAATTAAAAAAATAAAAAAAGACGATTCCAAATAAAAATAGTAAACACCATTACTAACAATTCACAAACTAATCATATACATTTTAACATCCAGACTAACAATCATCAACATCAAAATTAGCATTAACATCATTTAAATCTGTAGGTATTGAGACATTAGGAGGTGAAGCTGCAGGAGCAATATCATCATCATTTAAAGATTGGGGGCCAGCAATATTTGCATCACCTATATATGTAAAGTAAATTAAAAAGTAAAAACATGGTTAATTAAATTCGTAAAGTAAAAAATGTAACTAATCTTCATCAATGCAAAACAATCAAACATATTTATAAACCTCCAAAGTCCCTTGCAATTTGCTCAAGTTCAACATCCACCTCTTGTGAATTATCAAATTCAGGAGTTGGATCTTCTTCAATCACCTAATGATCCAATTGATCAATTGATTCATAATCAATCGGATCATATATTTCAGTCCTTTTTTTCAATGTATTCCTGCAACGACAAAATAAAATAATAATATAATCAGTAATGAAATATATTTATTAAAACTTAAAAGCATCTATAAGTTAATTATATAGTACCTATACTTTAATCTTAGATTGTAGTTTGTGAAAACCAAATCATTAAGCCTTTCATGATCTAATCTATTTCTTCTCTTAGTGTGGATGCGTTCAAATAAACTCCAATTTCTTTCACACCCAGAAGAGGAAGAAGTTTGGCTTAAGATATGTATAGCAATCTGCTGCAACTCCGGCACTGAACCCCCATAATACAACCACCACTCATCTGTATAATAAAGTAAAGAACATTTAATTCAGATTTAAATATGTATTGATATGTGAATTCAAATATCAAATTAAATGTACTTACGAGGCACAAGTTTTTGCACTGCCTTATCACATGAAACTCTTTCAAATGATTCCTTACAATCACGGTAGATACCAAGTTGCTGCATCATTACAATATAGTTGTCAGTATCTTCAGGTGAGCTAGACTCAAACATATCAATCATCGATTGCATTAATCTATGCTTCCTCACAAAGCCAGGACTACACAAGAATGCAGGATTCAACATATATGATGTTGCATGAAGTTGATTCTTCAAATGCTTATCCCATCGAGATTGAATGATGTTTGTATAAGGCTTGTACAAGTCCTTTCTCCCTTGAAACATGTCCTTGATAGCATTTTTTGCCCTTTGCATGCCTTCATAGACATAAGGCATTGATGGCTTTTCATCTGAATCAACAATCCTTAGCAGTCTTATTAGAGGAGACACGATTTTCACAATTTCGTAACAATCATTCCAAAACCGGTTATCCAATTTAATTGCACTAAATGTTTTCCCAGCTTCGGTGCTTGCTAATTTATGATGTACAAAATGATTATCAATCACCAAAGCTTGTAAATCATGTTTGTGCAAATACATACTATGCAAAGTGATGAATGTGGTAGCAAATCTTGTCGCACCAGGGCGCACAATTTCCTTCCAACCAGGTCTTTGCCTTAGCCAAGACAAGAATATCATATGATTATATGAAAATACTGTGATCTTTGATGCCTTTTTCCTAAGTTCAGACACATGAGGCATGGAAGCAATGTCTTTTAAGAGCCACACAAGGAGACCAATAAATAGTTTTATACTTACCTTTGATCAATCTTCCACATGCCACATAATTTGCATCATTGTCAGTCACCACATGCACTATATTTTTTGGACCAACCCACTCAATAACTTCACTAGATAATGAGAATAAAGTGTTGGCATCTTTAACCAAATCTAAAACATCAACCGATTTCATAAACACCATGCCATGCACTGAATAGACTAAGAAATTAATCAAAGTTCGCTGTCTCACATTAGTCCAACCATCAACCATGAGAGTGCATCCATTTTCTTTCCATTTAGTACGATGACTATCAATTAATAGTTGACATTCTTTTTTACAATCTCACAACAAGCTAACCCTATATTCATGAAAACTAGGAACCTTAAAACCAGGACCAATTGCAACAGTAGCGTCCATAGCTTTTTGAAACAAAGGGCAGCTCAATGCATTAAATGGAATGCAATTCACAAAAGCCCATTCAGCAAAAGCCATCTTGGCATTATGTATTGCTTCTTGACTAGCCCATGCACTCTTGATACTTGGTTGCGAACCAGGGGTTGTCCTAGGTGCAAAATAATTGTCAACTCTTCCAACCCGAGAAGTTTTCCTCTTTGATGCAATTGATTCCTCAATTACTATCTTTTTACTAATACCTTCTTCTACATTATGAACAGGCTTCTTCTTTGCACCTTCATCAAAGATTCTTTCATTCTAGTACATACATCATGAGGGACTTTTTTGCAAGAACTCACTTGACCACTCACACCAGCTAAATGTTGTTTCAACCTATATATCCCACCTCCCCTGTAACTTAAAGAACATAACAAGCATGTAAACACATTTACTTTCCCTTCCTTTTTAAGGGAAACATATTGCCAAGCTGGATCACATTTCTTCACACTCCCTGATGATGATTCTGGTAAGCTACTGCTAGTAGGAGGATTGTGAGGCTTAGTAGGATGTTCGGTTCCTTGAGCCTCCATTATAAATAGACAACAGTGACAATCAACCCAGAAACTACAAAGAAACCAACAAAACAACATGTTAAGGGCAGAACAAAACAACAAGAGAACAAAACCTTAAACATTTCTAATGCCTAGCAGAACAAAACAACAAGAGAACAAAACCTTAAAGGTTAAGGGCAGAACAAAACCTTGGTAATGCATGAGATCACATAGAGAGAATAAGATAGAGCACTTAAAATTATTTGTGCACCAGATTCCAATTTTATGAGCATATCGGTTATGAAAATGGGGAGGAGGGACTACTATTTCTAATGCCTGGTGGGAACCACTATTTCTAATGCAAGGGGGGACCACCAGATTCACAGGGTCCATGAAAGCTTGTTCTACGAGCAAAGAACCTCAAGAAACAGAGCTCATATCATCTTGGTTATGCATGTTTCTTTTTCTTTTTTCACTTACAAGATCTTATCTTTAAGGGCAGGATCATAAAAACTGTACATAATGGCATTAGGCCCTATGAATGGAAATGCACTGAGACATGGAAGAAAATGGGAGAATGATGCAGAAAATGGTGATATTGATCACTGCAAATAATGATATTGATTTAGGCATACATGCATCAGCATCAGTATGCATAATGCCCAGGGAAAAGGCAGAATGCACCATTAGTTTCAAAAGGCAAAATGCCCAGGGGATTCGACCACAACAATATAAAAGAAAACAAACAACAACCAACAATCAACAATGAATGAAAGGCAGAATGCCCAGGGAAAAGGCAGAAAGCCTAGGAAATAAATCCACCACACTTTGAAAATGAACTAACCACAACCAACGATCAACAACGGAAGCTACAAAGAACAAACCACAATAACACTGAAAAATATAGTCTCCGGCCAAACCACAAGCCATTTCAAAAATGAACACAATAAAAAAATTATAGCATAAAATTGAAATAAAAGTTAAGGAATACATAAAACAAACCAAAGCTCAGAGCCTCAGACGCCCAGACCAATGACTGAAGCTCAACAATTTTCAATAGATAAAAGCGACAAAATCCCAACAATGTTCAACGATGATGAAAATGGCGAAGCTCAGAGGAAAAAAATGAAGCAAAACGCTTTTATGGCAACGACTCGAGGCAGAGAAGATGGAAACCCAATGAAAATGGTTGAAGCGAGAAAATCCAAGAGGCTAGACCAGAGCTAGACAACATCGTCACTTGAGTGGCAGAGAAAGAAACTTTTAGGGCAAAAATCAAAGGGGATAATGGCGTCGCGAGCAGGTAGAGGAGAAGAAGATTAAGGCGAGGAGGATGGTCGCTGGAGGAGGGGTGGAGGAGCTGCAACGGCCAGTGGCGCAATCGCGCGGGAAAGAAGACGGTAGGGCGTAGAGAGAACGGTGGGTTCGGGGACGGCAGTTGTAGGAAGCGGGAGCTTTTGACTTTTTTGAGTTTTTCGCTTAGTTTACTTGCAGTGGCAAATTTTCAAAGCTTAAAGGAAAAAAATAAAATAAAACGGACGAAACGGCGTCGTTTCGTCCGTGATTGAATATAAAAAAAACAACCTGGGCCACTTAGCTAACCCGGGTCATTAGTCAAACCGTACCGGCTCACCGGCTTCCGGTCCGAACCGTCCGGTCCTGTTTTCATTACCATGTTCAAATGAACTTTATATATATCGTTCTGCTCAATACTTTTGGAAGTTGTACTATTTTGTTTTTGATAATTTTGTTTTATGTTATTTTTGGTCATCTATTGCCTTGTTTTTAAGAATAATATTAAACCAAGAGTCTTGAAGATGCCTTTTTTTATAATGTTAGTAGAAAATGTAGCTTTCTGGGTATACTTATGAAGGGAGAACGTGGGGAGAGATCTCTTCAATTTACCTAATATAGTCATGAAATTATATATTGCACCCCCAACATGTTATTGAGCATGTTTGGGATAACGTTGTAGAAATACATCATGAAAGTAACACTTCTGCTGTTAATCCAAAGAAATGCATTTATGGTCATTGGTGGCTTCTTGTAAGTGAAATACGAATCACATATGTGAATGCGTGTGTTTGTCTTCGTAAAAAAAGGGAAGGAAGAAAGTGAATCACTCGTTGATGGCGTCATAGGGTGGTTTTACCACAAACACATCCTCGATGATAGTGAATCACTCAGCTGTGCAACTTTTTAAAAAAAATATAAAAAATATTGGACTAGTTGTTATAATTTAATCATAAAATATTTATGTGAAATAATAGTTCTTTGAATTCATTGTGCTTCACACATCTCTCTTTTAACCAATAGATGTGACGCATCCAAAGTAACAAAATTATTAGTATAAGAGTGTAAGCTACCACGAAGTGTTTAGATTGAAGGTTAAGAGGTCTTTCCAAGTTAACCAACACGTCTCATTTTCAAGCTATACAGCCTCGATAATTATAATGTAATATTCTAGATGATGGTATCAAAAAATATTTAACTAAATGATAATAAAAGCCATTTATTCCTTAATTATTTATGTAATACACATGAGTATATGCATTTCAGATCTGGTGTTTTTTGGGCTATGAACTATAGATCTATATTTATAAAATTCAACACACAGAGCTATGAGTGAAGCATGTTATTAGAGGTCTTACTGGTCAGTTCTTCATGAGATCTCCATTTTCAAATGTTCAATTACCATCAATGTTAATATTGAATGGCTTAAGTCTCATTCCCTTCCTTCGATGTTACTGTGATATCATTTCAATATTTGCTACGGAAATTCATGGATTAATAAGAGAGAACGTTAATATAATTATATAACAAGAAGATGTTAGAAAATATTATTAAAACCAGTTAAATATATTCATCAACCAAAAACAATATATGACTTTCAACAAAAAAGGAACTAAATTCACTAATGGGTAGGAAGTAAAATTTAATTACTAAAGTAAACAATGGGATAACAATATCTTTTGATCCGTGGATTTTAATATGATACTATGAAAAAAATGGTAAGATGCATTTGTTCACTTATTTTGCAGGTAAGCTATATCTCCACTTAACCTATATCCCTTATCATCAATCTTTGATCTAAAATAAGCCCTTAATGATTTCTCAAACCATCATATTCCTCTATATTAAAACATTAAGTGAAGTATATATACAAAATTTTTATTATCATTTATAAGCTAATAAGATATGTTGATTCAAGTAGGCATATTAATTAATCAAAATTACGAGAATGCATTTAAAAAAAAATCTACATCACAAGAGTTTACATATCGACTTCATCTCCTATGTAACAAAACATAAGATCGTGGATTTTATTACTTTTGTAAAATTTAAAATGCACAAGCACACAATTGATTTGAACTATTCTCATGTTATGCATGTCATTAGGTAATGAATTTACTCAAATTATGAAACTTCCCATCTTTTAATATCGTAACAAAGTGATAATTTTCTTATTCTGCTCCAATGTCCAAGATCATTTCCTTGTTAAAGTTCTATATTTGACATATGCGTACCTATGGAAGAAAAACAAGCCGCATGATGGAGACATGTTCTATAGTACAGTATATTCATTATCTCTGCACAATGATTAGTAACTTTTGCCAACGAAGTTCCTCTCCAAGTACCTCAACCACCATCGTATTATTCATTCTGGGACTTTTCGTACAAAATGTGTCCCTCTCTGAGACCTCAAGCGACGATGACACATGTTGGTGTTCATAACTACAACGACGACGATGACGAAGACTCACCTAAGCACAATCTCTTGTCATAAGCAGCCAGTAAACATCATCGGACCCACTGCCTCGACACACCGCTGCCGGAGGTTTCACCTCCACCGGCCGCCTACTCAAATCACCATGCTGAAGTGGTGGCTATGCTTGGATGCCTACCTATGGATGTGAGTCTATAGCTTGTGCTAGCTCCGTCAACAATTAGTAATTACCTACAAAAGATGAACTGATGAACATCAGGATGAGACTCACATACGAGCTATAATGGTGATTCCCATTGTTTAATATGAAATGGGGTGTATAAAAGGCAATAAGAAAGACCTTGAGATTTCTGGGGAATCGGGGTTTAAAAAGACCTATTCTTGGAATTCAAGTGAAACCCAGAAATGAAAGGAAGCATTAGACGAGGATCAAAATGGAGTGATGATTCAAAAGAATAGAGAGCAACTCCTTGTATATATAGGAGTCATATGAAGTCAACAATAATGGGGCATGTGATAAAATGAAGATTACAAAATTTAGTACAATTAAATAATAATAATTAGGTGGTTGCAAAATTAGTTTGATTAAAGTATAATGAAAACCATTTATTCCTTCAAAATACTCATTAACTCTTAAAATATTCTCTGATCCTTAATATAAGATTAATTGAAAAGTTGGTCCTAACCCTAAATATAAAACTCCTATTCCATTTTTTTTACTTTTCCAAGCTATCTTGTTATTGTTAATACTCTCTTAACAATAATTTAATAATATGCCTTGCATTCAATAAAGTGCGTAGGATCAAGTGTAATACTTCAAGGTGTTTAGTATCAAATGTTTGATAAAGAAGATAATGATAAAAAAAATAAAGTCTAACACAATGAAGTTATAGCATGTAGCCTCAAAATTATAATAGGGTTATTTTAGGAAAAACGTATCACATTTATTATCACTAACTAGTTTAGTTACATTTCTTATTATATTCAAATTAGTTAATAAAGATGTCTTACATTAAGAAACGGAAGAGTATCCAAGTACAATCAATACAAAAGTCATTCCACTTAATTCTCTGGCCTAATGAGTAATCCTTCGATCATATTTGTAGGGTAGAGATAGGAAGTTTTATTTTATCCAATTTATAATTAACCTTATTAATTTTCATAAAACTGTACAATTTTATCCTTAATTTAATATATGTTGATTTTGTTCTTCTGTGTTATAATTAACATTAAATCGGAATAAAATTGAAACGTTATTGAATTTTAAAACATGGTTAATGAAATAGGGTGAAATATGTTAGGAATGACTTATAAATAAGATTAGAGAAAAGACTTATTACTAGCTTCCACCTATCTTTAGCTGCTATATGGCAAACCTTGAATGACTGTAAAACACTTGCTTGCCCCTTCATTCATTGGACACTGATTCGATTCTAGAAATACTCTTCTGAATCTCAATTCGGCTGTGAACTCTTTCATGTAGTTGGAGTCTCCACAGCTTTCTCCAGAGCCATTCTCACTCGATGCAGCTTCAATTAAAAGCATATGAGAAGTGATTTAATGGTGAATTAAATCTTTAGTCAACCAAAAATTTACTTATTGCTCCGTTCTTTAATATCAAATCTAGTTAAAAAATTGAATTTGGTCATATGTACAATATTCCAATCCACTTTATCTTCTAAATTGATAATGCATTTTTCTAAGCCATCTTTATCAATTGCACACACTAGAAATTTCTGTCCATTAGTAGTAACGATGAAATAGTGCATTTTAAGGATAACGAACCCATATTTATTACAAGTACAATAACAATAACAACAATGAAACATTTATCCCATTAGATAAGGTTGGTTACATGAATCACACGACACCATTACACTATATCATAGATGATATCTTTAGATAGATCTTTAACTAGATGATTTCTCTCTATATAACCTCTTTGAGAGTCCATTTCCCTCTCCTTCTACCTATTCTCATGAATTCTACACTGCTTGATCCGCTTTCCTTCTTACCTATGCCTTCAATGACCTTCTCTAAAGATGTCCAAATCATCTCAAACGATTATTCATCAATTTCATCATCATTTTTTATAATTAATCCTAGATATTTGGACTTTATCACTTGTTGAATGATTTGATTACCCAATGTCACATCCAAATTACTTTCAACTTGTTTCTTATTAAGATTGCAATATATATATATTGTCTTGCTTATACTTATATGAGCAACTTAAACTAATTTCCTTAATTTATCTAAATTATTTATCTAATTATTATATCAAAGGATGAATGGGAGGGAGTGAAACACAGGATGTACTTGCAGCATTTAATCTTTCTTTGAATTAAAACACACACACACACACACACACACACA
>JANTPZ010109474.1:0-22611 GCA_025593235.1 Vachellia pachyceras | reverse complement strand
TTTTTTTTTGGTTGGGAGAGCAGGGTTTTTACTTACTTTTTTCAATTCTCATGATTAAAGGGGAAGTTTCTAAGTGTATCGATGTTTTACTTTCAACATCTGATGGCAATATATGGGAGAATATAGTTATATATTTGTTCCATGATCTGGACCATACTTGAGTTATTTACCAATATTTAACTTGTTGAGTCGATATAAAGGTTTCATCGTAGTTTGCGTTTTTCTTCGGGAAGTTTCTTTAGTTTTTTTAATTTCTTCTGTTTTGTGAGATGTAAAGTTTGTCTAGTTCTGTACACTGTGCAGAAAATATTATAGAATTATATTTGATCTGTTTGTGGTGTTAATTTTCTTAAATCTGGTAGTTTAACAAAAGGAGAGTATTTGATGACTACTAACATATCTAGAATGTGACCTTATTTCAATGTGAGCAACCCCTACTGTTTAGCTGAGCTGCTACTGATTTCTATCTGTATGCTTCCAACTCGAATAAGAATAGTCTGATTAAATTATTTTCAGTTGCTTAATCGCCAAGTTATTATTAGCTAGCCGGCGTACTTGTAGCACTGAGGGCTCTAAAATGCTATAAAGGGTTTTGCAGGTGAAGTTGCATGCAATGTGCACAACTCAAAAAGGTTCAGTATTAATCATAATGGTTATTACACATGCGCGTGCACGCGCACAATGTGTTTGGGTTTGCACGTGTAACCAAACTCATTAAAAACATAACCCATGAAGACACAATGATTTTCCATAAAATTTATCATCACAAATCATACAAGTTTATAAAGGTTTTGAGGCTTAGCTGTACCCAAAGATATCATAGTGATCATCAGGGAATTTCTTCATCCTTAGGAAGGTGGTGGTGGTACCGCCGGAGGATTTTGGTCAAGGTAAGGATGTAGATTGGGAGCACGAGCTCATTTTTTTGAATCACATGTCGTTGGTGGCTGTGGTGATTGTGGTGGTATTGCTGTGGGGGAGGATAGGGGTGAGGGAGAAAGGAGGTCTGAATCATGGCAGGAGAATAGAAGAAAAGACGTCTTCCCTGACTGGGTTGGTTGCTGTGCTGGCAATGGCAACCCAAAAGCTGTCAGAATCATTTAGGGCTTGTTTGGAAGCCCAGTTTGGAAACCTAGGTTTTAAAATCTAGGTTTGAAACCTAGATTTTCTCTCTCATACTCTCTTTTTACTACTTTTTTTCTCTTTTCTCTTTCTTACTTTTTCTCTCTTTTCTTTCTTACTTTTTCTCTCTTTCTCTTTCTTACTTTCCTCTTTCCTACCCACTCTTTCTTACTTTTTTTCCTCGGAATCCGTAAAAGCTATAACTTCCCAAATATAAATCACTTTTCAAAACCTAGGTTTTACCTCGGAATCTGTGAAACCTAAGTTTTAAACCTGGTTTCCAAACAAGCCCTTAATCAGAGTTACTTCCCTATTTAGCTGTATGCATAGTGCACACTACAGCTAATGAAATATAGTGCTTGTAGAGTGGCTATAACTATAATACACAAAATTTGCAAGGCTATACAATACATGTACGTTGTTGTGCTACAAGCTATAGCATGCTATTATTAGTGAGCTAGAATTCTGTCGATGTGGCCGAGGAATTTCTAGCTAAGATGCATAATTTGTCGATGTGGACAGCTAAATTCTAGTTCCTCTTTTTTTCATTGTTCATAGTTAAGTAAACTTGTAATTATTAGTAAGCTTGGATCCTTTATGAAGTTAACAGTAACCAACATTTATTTTATTTGTCATGGCAGATTTCTTCTAATATGATTTGATTTTTGAATTTTTCTCTGCAGGCTTTGTTTCTAGTAATAGCAATGATATTTGCAGTCTTACCGGGAATGGAAGAGGATACTGATACTCCGGATAAATTTGCTCTTGTTTCAGTTGTTTGTGGTCTCATTGTTCTGATCACTACAGAATATGGTTGCTAAACCCACTACGTTACATTATTTTTTTTTTTTACTGATCTTTTAATTTTCACCAGTCAAATAAACTTTCTGTGTCTTTTTATGGTAAAGGTCGAAGACGAAGCAGGGCCATTTTCTTGGGAATTTATCCTGTGACAGAATCTTTAACAATTTTTCTGGCTGGGGAAGCGTCATTCTATAATGAAGGTAATACATCAATGTATTTCAATTGAATTTCCATGAAGAATCAATGAATGAAGAAGACTAAGAGCAAAACTATGGAATTTTATATAGTAGGCGAGGAGAAATGACATAAGATCTGAAGATAAGTTCTAAATGAGCAACTTGACACGTTCATGAGGTTAATATACTGTGTTGTGGGAATATGCATGGCCAAAACTATTGGGCAATACACAAATTATAATCTCCATGAAATACCAGTGCGAGAAGAGTGTATAGCTACCTAAAATGAAGGAAATCCTCATATCAGAAATGGAAGAAAAGCTGATGACAGAACATAGCCGACTCCAAATTCGGAGGAACTGTTACAGGGTATTAGGACACAGCCGACTCCACCAAATTCCAAATGTATCAAAGAAACCTGTTCCACAGTTAGTCATAGCTGGATGGTATATGAGGTTTTTTTGTTCCCCCTGGGAGCTGTAACTCTTTATCCAGTGGCGGAGCCACATAGTTTTAAGTGTGGGCAAATGCCCCCACTGAAAATTTTAGGTTATATGTAAATAATTATTAGATTTTTATTTTGCACCCACTGATATTTGAGATTTAAACCCACTCAAATTATTTATACTAGCAAATTTGTTGTCAATTGCTTGAAAATCAAAAAGTTGCCCCGCTGCTCTAAGGTCCTTGCTCCGCCACTGCTCTTATCTATATTTACGCAATACTCATGTTAGGAAGAAAGAACCTTATAGGTCTAGTGAACCTGCAACGCTTAGAAGGAGCTTTACAGAACCAAATAGGTTCATCAAGAAGAAACATTACCTGAGTTCTTCAAGTGTTTCTTTCCTTGACTTCCAAGTTTCATGTTTTTTTTTTTGTGTTTTATTTAACAAAGAGAAAGAAAACTAATGAAAGCCTTGCCTCTTTGGCATGATTAGCTTCTAAATTAGGCAATAATGAAGTTGTTAGCTTTTGTACTGTGTAGAAGCTCTTTGATTCTAAGGCAGATAACCTTGCATATTATCAAGTAATGAAGCCAATTCACCAGCAGTCTAGAGCAAATTTACAAATGATGTAGTATTTAAATCTGTTTTGAGAAAGTAGATTGAGTCAGTTGGACTGATTGTTTATCCGGTTTGGTTGACTCATAAAATTAGGCTGTCAAAAAATAAATCAAAAACTGGCTCAGTGCTTGTTTGACAACTCATTCTCAATCATGTTGCACACAAGTCGAGACAAAACTCCTCTCATATACTTATTTTGGAATCCATGATATCGTTCTCCCAATGAATTCCCAAACAAGCACTAAACCATTTTTAGTTTTTTTTAAAATAGCCAAACTGGTCAAAATTTGGTTTGAACTCCCCCTTCTTTCTTGTATTCTTTCGTATAAACAGTATGGTTCATATGGACATGTGAGGAACTGGAAACGAATGGCACTGCAAGAGAGGTTGAAATGAAAATAAATTTTAGATTTACTTGATCATTTGCGGTGCTTGCTTTCCATCACGGTCCATCTTCTATTTCGAACTCTTTCATGGATCAAGGTGTTTAAACAAAGTAGTTCCTTCCTCAATTGGTTCTTTGACTTTCCTTCACTCCCAAATGCTCTGTTTCTGTTCGTAGATGGCTTGAAGTGGGCAAAAAGTACCTTAAAATGGGAAAACAAGAATGATGGGGACTTTGGTCAAATGATTTTCATCTGATAAATTGTGTTTCCTAATGCCTTTTCTTTTTCGTTATCTAATATGAGGTAGAAATATAATATAATTTAGAAACTACTAAATTTAATATTAAATACGTTTTAAAAGATGGATTGTGTTCCATTTTTGGCCTAGCACTGAACATCCAATGGACCATGGTGGCTATAATTTGAAGTTAGAACCATTAAAAGTTTAAAGTTTTCTTGAAGTTACTGTGTGCATTATGGAATTTGTGGCTTATTTATAATTGATCTAGTCAACTTTCTTTTTTAAATTATTTTAGGGTTGTTAAAATGGAGCTTCCCATATTGTTTGATCCAAGGTTTATACATTTACTTTCTAATTTAGCATCTAAGTGCATAGTTACAACCTGATTGCAATGTTCATAGTTGTTCTTTGGATCTCTCTAGGTTCTACTGGAGGGCAGGTTCTGGAAACAAAGAAGTTTGATGACTTTCCTGTTTTTCAAGCTTGTATGTGTTTCTTTCCAATCCAAATTTTGTGTAATTTATAGTATAATTGGACTTTGTGATTGAATAATTATTGTATCGTTTCAATTGTTGCAGGCTTGGTTGTATATGCAGGTGCAGTGGTGGTGGTGGTTAAGATCCTTACCACCAAGACGATCATGTCCCTCATCGACAACATGTCCCCTCCCAAAAAAGCCAAAACAACTTAGCCTCTCACTAATTTTACTTTTTATCTCAGATTGCTCTCTCTACTTTTCAAGAGATTGAGGTAAGCTTTTTTTTTCCGGTTTGGTGATCTTGGGATGTAATCATATGACCTATCACGGGCTTTAAAATAGGTTTTGGAGAATCTATTTTGGAAAGATTGTGAGAATAGGTTTCGTCATACACTGGAATGGTGTGCTTATCTGAAACTATATTTTTGGGTTTTAGAATTGGTTTAGAGTTTTTTTCCTATGCACAACGCATATATCTTTCTTCTGGAGGCAGTCTTGTTTAAAGCATTGTTTGATATCAAATGTGAGTACTTCTTCTAGTCAAGATTCGAACTTTAGTTCACCATATTGTAAGAAATTAACACTTTAAGCTAGACCCAACATGTGGCTAATTAGCACTGGAATCATGGTTTGGACTTTGGATCACATAACTGCTTTTGACATCCAATCCAAACACACTATCGACGGCCATAAATATATGAAGCGACTGTGTTTGATTTGTGTTTCAAACTTTATGGTTAGCAAATGAAATTGAGATCACAAAAGTGCTTTTGATATCCAATCCAAACTCACCAACAGAATTGAAAACGTGAGAGGAAGTCTGGTCTGCAAAAGTTGGGAGTTTCATACAGATAAAGATAGAAACCGCTAAGTAGAGATGAGTGAGCGTGAAGGATTCATCACCAGAAATAGGTTTGAGATGGAGAAGGTGGAGTGGATGGCGATGGCATTGATTCGTTGGACTTCGTTTCTAATTGACATGGATTCATCTTCGGACTCTAATAGCAGTAGAAGAGAATATGCATATTTCATTCACAAAAAAATAGAAAGGGACCAGGCACACCCTTTATATTCCTGTTCCCCAACCCAGCGGCCTTGCTATTTTCTCTCTCTTCTAACTAGCTATAGCTTGTACTTACTATTTTACCCCTTGTCTAGAAGCATTATAGTAACACATATAAAATAGGATTTATCAATACTTCCCCCCAAAGAAAAATCCTTGTCCACAAGGATTGAATTAAGTGGAGGAGCCTTAGTCTGAAATTGAGGAAATTAATGCTGCAGCACTGTAAGATCTTCCCAAGTGGCATCTTCAGGTTGAGAAAATTTCCAACGCACCAATACTTGAGTCACAGGCATGTTGTGGCGCTTAATAATCTTTCTTCCCAAAATTCCTCGGGCTCCAACTGGAATTAGCCTTTATCATCAAGAGGCGGTAAGGACTGTGTGACAGTAGCAGCAAGGCCTACATGTTTTTTAAGGAGAGAAACATGGAAGACTAGGTGCACGCAAGTCTCTAGGGGCAGTTCTAGTTCATAAGCAACAGTGTCAATTCCTTTAAGAACCTTAAAAGGTCCAAAATACCTTGCACCCAATTTATGCAATGAGGAATTATTAATGAGGTTCCTCCTGGAAGGATGTAGTTTGAGGTATACCAAGTCATGAACCTCAAAGTGGCGCTCTGTTCGATGCTTGTTTGCTTGCTATACCATCCTGTGTTGAGCACGTGAAGGGTGCTGTTTGAGAGCCTGCAATACCACCTCTCTATCAAGGAAACTTCTATCAACCAACTCATTAGGAGAATCCAGCTATGTAAAGAAGTTGTACTGGTGGAGAAACCCCATACACAGCCTCAAAAGGGGACATTCCAATAACTGATGATAAGTGGTATTATACCAGAGTTCAGCTTAAGGCAGCCACTTGATCCATTGCTTCGGGAAATCCCCAGTCATGCAGCGTAGATAACATTCCAAGCAGCGATTTAGAACCTCAGTTTGGCCATCCGTTTGGGGGTGATAGGCCGAGGAGTAATGAAGTTGAACCCCATACAAAAGAAATAATTCCTTCCAAAACTTGCCACAAAAAATGGGATCTCGGTCAGTGACTATGGATTTAGGAAATCCATGTAATTTTACCACATTATCTAAGAAAGCTTGAGCAACATCCACAGCCGTAAAAGGATGTTTAAGAGGGATAAAGTGTGCAGCCTTGGAAAGTCTATCTACACCACCAAGATGGTTGTTTGAGTTAGATTTGGATAGACCCCCAATAAAGTCCATTGATAATTCTGTCTAAATATGTTCAGGAATAGGCAAAGGTTGAAGTAAGCCCGGTGCATCAACCAATTCAAGTTTAAACCTCTGAAGATGGAGCATTCTCTAACAAAGTTTCTAACATCCTTTTCCATGCCTTTCCAATAAAAAAGCGAAGAAAGGCGTTTAAATGTAGGATGCATACCTGAATGTCCTCCAATGCCATCATTATAAAAATAATGGAGTAATTCCCTGTGGAGTCCACGATCACCTCCCACCATTAGTTTTCCTTGGCATTTCAGCAGCTGGTTATGCCATGAGTATTTGGCATGAGACATTGAATCATGCTCCAGATCTTAAATGAGCTTTTGTAAATGATCATTCCCTGCCAAGAGTCCTTAACCTTATCATAAAGAGGTAGGTACTGTGATAGCCAAACAAGTGCCCTCAATATGCCGTGAAAGAGCATCAACCGCTGTGCTGTCACTGCCCTTCCTATAAACAATTTCATAATGCAGTCCCCACAGTTTATGGAGCCATTTAAATTGGTCATGGCTCAAGTCTTTTTGTTCCAATAGATGGTTTAGGGGTCTGTGATATGTTTTGATAATGAATTTACGGCCACATAAGTAGGATCTCCACTTTTTCATAGCAAAAATAATTGCTAAAAGCTCCCTCTCATAAGCTGATAGTGGTTTCTTCTTGGGGGCCAAAGCTTTGCTAGCAAAAGCAATGGGATGCCCATTCTGAGAGAGTATGGCACCCAAGCCAGATCCAGATGCATCGGTTTCCACAACAAAGGTGTCCTGAAAATTAGGAAGCACAAGTACCAAGGGGATTGTCATGAGCTGTTTCTAGTGAAGAAAAGCTTCATTAGCAGCTTGAGACCAAGGAAATGGAACATCCTTCTTAAGGAGGTCAGTTAAGGGGCTACTGATTATCCCATAGTGGTGTATGAACCTCCGATAATAGTCTGTGAGGCCTAACTCCCTAATAGATGTTGGTATAGGCTAAGAATGAATAGCATCCAGTTTCTTCGGATCTGCCTGAACTCCCTTGGCAGATATTATATGGCCTAAATAGTCAATTTGAGTGGCAGTAAAAATGCATTTAGAAGCCTTTGCATATAACTGATGATAGCGCAAGATGGATAAAACCACATCCAGGTGCTGCATATGTGAAAGCCATTCCTTACTATCGATAATGATGTCATCAAAAAAGACTAATATGAACTTTCGCAAAAAGGACCTGAAAATTGAGTTCATAAGGCTTTGGAATGTAGCTGGGGGCATTTGTGAGCCCAAAATTCATATAACCCCTTATAACCAAAGGGCTTGTCGTCTTGGAGAGGAATGCAATGATCAAATCTTCGTGAAGGAGGTAAGCCTTTAGGCTCATCAAAAGCGTTTAGATAAGCTTCTAAAACCTTCTCAACTCCTGGCGTTGAGAATCAGGAAGGGATGCAGGATGGTTCATGCCCAATTTCAGATGAAAGGAGTCATGAATAAGGAAAAATTGAGTAGCCAATAGCAGCTCACGGTTAGAGGTAACCTCCTCTGCTTCCTTCAGGTCCTTATATCCAATGCCATGCAATTCTACTTGTGTACTATTCAGCATAAACTCGAAGATTTTTAGATCCATGTCCATTGAGAATCGGCCTATTGTCCTGAGTCATTGAGTTCGTAAGATCATATCATATCCACCAATCTTCATCACTAGGAAATCAACTGAAAAAATAAAGTCCCCCATTTCCCACAAGAGGTTCGGACAGCACTTACTAACCTGGACTTGGCGGTTGTCAGCTACAGTCAAGTTGACAACACTCCTCTCTTGAGGTTTCATCTGAAGGCGTTTGACCAATGAAGCGCTAAGCACATTGTGAGTGCTACCCGTGTCCACCAAAATAATCATGCAACAATTCTTGACGGTTCCTAGCAATTTTAGAGTAGATGTGTCTTCCCAACCCTCAATGGCATTAATAGTGCCCATCTCACTTGGTGGAACCTATTCTAAGGCATCCTCAAACTTCTCCTCATCATCATCAACTATGAGCATGAATACATGGGAATCCATACAGCGATGGTTGCTGGTATATTTCTCATCACATTAATAGCATAATCCTTTGCGACGTCTTTCATCCATCCCCTTCTTCGAAAGTTGTCGAGAGGGTTTTGAAGAGGCCCCAGAAGCTGAAGAAGATGTTGTTGTGGGCGATGGTAAACTCTGCTTAGCCGATGAAAAAGAGTCAGATGACTTGGGCTTCAACTGCAGTGTTGAGTTGGGAAATGGGCTCATATATGAGCCCGATAGGTGATGTGTTTGAGACCCACAGAAGCTCTCGACTAGTTTGGAGGAGTAAGAGACCGCGTTCCTATGTCTAACCTGTGGTGCCGTAGGAGCATGCTCGTTCATAGCAGTAATGGTCGCCTCCTGCATTCACGCACAGGATATGGCATTAGAGAGAGAGGAAGGGCTAAAGTTAAGCATGCACTTCTGAATGTCTAAGCGTAACCCGCTGATGAATAAGCTCTGGGCTACTTCCTCTGGAATGTCCACTTCCGATAGCAGCTCATCGAAGCTTTTCTCATAGTTAGCAAGAATTAATACTGTCAAGTTGGTGGAGCTTCTTTAAAGCAATCATTGGATTCTCCTCATATATGTCAGCAAACTTCCTCTCCATATGGCTGAAGTAATCGGACCAATAAATATCAGAAAAAGAATAATGGCGCATAAAGGTTTGGTGCCATCGCAGAGCATAACCTTCCAAGTGGATGCTAAGTAGACATACATGTTGGTCTTGAGGGGTGCCATCAACTTCAAAAAAACTGGCAGCAATAGTAAGCCCACCCACGAAATTCAGAGCCATCAAACCTAGGAAACTCGATGCGACTCTGTTTTCTGGGAATGGTATATGGCTACTGTGGTGACTGGATCTCATGTAAGGAGCCGACAGGAGGAACGCGGTGGCGTAGAATGACATCGACGCACCTTCACCTGTCGCAGGAGCAGCCTTCTTCCCATTAGTGGAAGCTAGAGACGACAGCTGGGCAGAGATTTCCTTGAGACAGTCATCGATCTTAGCAGTAGAAGCCTTCAACTCATTGATAGCTTGGCCTTGTGCGTCGAGGCGGGAGTTAACAGAGTCAAGAGAAGCTGTGTGAAGCTGTAGCTGCTGCTTCATGTCGTTCAATTGTTCGTTTGATCGTGTGTCTGGAGCCATGACCGAATAGGTGGCTCTGATACCTTATGATAGTAATAGAAGAGGATATGCAGATTTCATTCACAAAAAACATAAAGGGACCAGGTACACCCTGTATATTCTTGTTCCCCAGCCCAACGGCCTTGATATTTTCTCTCACTTCTAACTAACTGTAGCTTGTACTTACTATTTTACCCCTTGTTTAGAAGCATTACAGTAACACATAAAATAGCATATATCAAACTCTGACGAATATTGGTCTTGTGAAGCTTTTAGAGATTTGGTGAAGAGTCCTCGTTAGACTTGGGAATCTTACTCTAACAATTGTCTTCATCGTGTTCATCTTCCAATCCTTCGAAATCACTGTATTCTTCATCTCCTTTGGCAATGTTGTCCTCAATTTCCTGTGCATGTTTGGATTAGCTGTAGAAGGTGTTTTTTCAATCTGATTAACGACTTACAAGATAATTCATAAGGCGCTGTTTATAAACATGTTTTTCCAACATTGATACAAATAGGTCTTTCATCTTTTTCAAAGGTGGGTCTTTATCGTGTTTTTGGAAAAGTATAAAAAACGGATTGGACATAAGACAATTTTTCTTTAAAAAACCTTGGAATATTGAAAAAAAAAGAAAGAAGAAGGAGCTAAAATGGGAAGATGTGGTACTGAAACTAATCATTTATGAGGTATAGAAGGTAAATATTTTCTCCTTTGTCCAACAAGTGCACTTTTTCTCAAAATTCAAATTTATGAATCTTCTTCTTATATGAGAGTGAAGTCACTTCCAATCTCAACCACCAATTTGTTGATTGAAAAGATCATTTTTATGGTACAAATAAAATTTTAGATGAGATAGATTCCGAAGATTCATTAAAAGCATGGCACAAATTTATTCAAATGACAAAATGTAAAACGATCTACAAATATGAATCTAAAGCTTATATGAGAGCCCATTTTATTAACCACATTAACACGAAACTAACAAGAATATGTGCGAACGTGTGTGTGTGTGTGTGTGTGTCTAAGTGGGTCCTTGGGCAACCTTTATGACTAGAAAATGAAACTCAAAAGATTTGAATGCCTAAGGAGATGCAAAAAGAAGCCTTTGATAGTCAATTGATATAAATCAATTTTGTAAATCATAATTTAATAAAATATATTTTAAGAAATCAATTTTATTCCAAATTTATTATTCCCACAGCTAAGTTATTTCTTTTAATAAAATTGAAGCTCTTCGGGCACCAACTCAGGTTGGCTTGAATAGTAGCAGCTCTCATTACATACGCATTAAGAGTTTAAATTCTTATTTGATTGGAAGAAATTTACGCTTTACCTTTATACCCCAGGTATCTAGGAAGATGAAGAAAAATTAAAAAAAACCAATATAATTCACCAAACATTTCTTTTAAAAATTATTTATATTCATATTACACAAATATACATATAAAAAAAGAACATGTCGAAAATTCAGTACTATTATACATAAAAGTTATTCTTCACTATAAAATATGTCACATGCGTGGTGCGTATATGTATGTATATTTCATAATGTGCAATTTTTGCAATATTTTGTAGACAATGCATATACTTGTTGGTCGAATTAAATGTGTGCATTCAATACTAAAAAAATTAGTTATACTATTTTTTGACTTATAAGTAGAAAAGCCGATAAAGAGATGGTTGAATGATTTCTTTTATAAAAGATGAATAACTAATTTTTCAATGATAAAAGAAGTTAAAAAATTGAGTTAATAAATATGTTAAAATACAATTTCTTTTTCAAAAATACACTCATTTAATAATTGTTTGGTAACTTTTAATGATTGATCTCATTGATAAATATATTTTTTTTTGTGAGCGTATACTGTATATAAAGAAACTTTTAAAAGGGATTGGAGGAAGTAGTTTTATATATTTAATGTGCTTCAATTTTTTTAATGTTATTTAATACTTTAGCAGACATGTATAAAAACATATTACGTAAACATTATTTTAACTTTTGTACAATCTCATATCCTATTTATGAAGTTGAGAAAAGGGTTTTTCCTAATTTATAAGCATTTCATTAAATGTTTTATATAAATATAAAATTATGCCATTTATATAGTATTATTACATAGACCCCATACTTTTAGGGTGGAGTATATATTAAATAAACGTAAAATTATCAAAATTATTACATTTTAATATAAAATTAAGGAGGTTTAACGAAATTCTTAAATCTGATTATATATATTAGAAGTGGCTTATCAATAAGATTAGAAGAGTATATCTTAATCACTAACTAATCTTGTGTGGATCACACTTCTTATTTGTTCCAATTTACTAGCTTGTCCCCAAATATACAACGTAAAGAGGGATTAGATTCAATTGATGCAATTGTCCCCAAATATACAACGTAAAGAGGGATTAGATTCAATCGATGCAAGGTCTTTGGTACACTCTGCATTAATCAAGAATAATAATAGGGAAATTTACAATCAAGTCCAAAGTAAGGGAATTAATGTACAAAAGGTCTCAAAAATTCACAAAATTACCATAAGGTCCCAGGAGTAACTGCTGAGGTTGTTAATTACAAAAGATCTCAAAAATTCACAAAATTATTAACAACCTCAACAGCTACTCCTGGAACCTTATAGTAATTTTATGAATCTTTTAGACTTTCTATTTATTAATTCTCTTATTTGGAACCTAATTGCAAATTTCCCATAATAATAGCAATCATTAACCAATCAAAATATGCAATATTTTTAGACAAAAAATATAAAACAAACTGTAAATAATTCACTTATGTATTGGCAGCTCTTTGAAACATCAGGCCTCCTCTATCCAACGTATTAATTGAGTTTTTTCTTAATACCTCAAGAAGGTCGATATCATGTCATAACTTCGTACCACCTTTCTTTTTAATAATATGAAAGGCATACTTAACTAAATTTCGATCAGATCAATGTAAGCAGAAGAAGAAGAATATGGAGCTCAATATATAATTGATACTGTCGATGAGATGATAAAACCAAGGTATAGAAAACCGCATCGGTGACTAAATTGGATAAAGTAGTGGGTTAAGGATCAGTGGGTCAGACCGGTGAGGAATAAAAAAAATTAAAAAATAAATCTCATCACACACTAACACAATCAAATTATCCAAAATAGAAAATTCTAAAAATTAAGCAGTCAATTCCATTATTAATAAAGTAATAATTATCAAATTACTTATATCTTATTTATTATCCAACATTATTTATAATTTTGAAACATTCATCCTAACAAAATATTAAAATATATATAAATGGCAAGGGTTTTGTTTTTATTTTTAACTTTCAAATTTGAAATTTTAAAATAATTCATCCTTCATTTAAAAATAATTAAAAAGAAGATATGTAGATGCAGACGCAGCAGTAGGCTTGTGTGGAGGAGTTCTATTTTTCATTTCTTTTACCTTCCAAATTAAAAAAGAATTATTTTTTAAAAAAAAGAAAAGGTTTTTTTAAAAAAAAAAGAGTAACATGGTTGACCCACCAAACCGGCCGAGTCGACCGGGTTACTCTGTGTTGACTCCAACCCGGGATCAAAATGCTGTCCAAACCGAACTGGAGGTCGGGTTGCCGGTTTTTAATCTGATCCGATCAGTTCGGTCCAAGTTAGTGAACCATGGATAAAACATTGATTGTTTGGTTGAGATAGTAAATACTCCCTTCAATCCCTTATAAGGCATAATGGTGAAAATAAGTTAAGACATGTTAGGATTTAGCTAAATAGACTTGAGATTGTAACAAAAATCTAAAGTCAGAGTTTAAGTGTAGGCTGTTTTTTTCAGGCTTACCCTTAGCAATTGAAAAGCCTACAAAGCATAAAGTGTTTTTAAAGGCCTACTGGAAATGTAGGTATTTAAATTAAATCGGTTATATGGAAGGTAAAATATATAGTATAATTGTGATTTAGTCATAATAAATTCTAAATATATCATTAATTAGTAGATCCTGTTTTACTACACTCTTTAATATGCTTCTTGGCATGTCTCTACTTTGTGTTGGCCTTAAGAGGGGTTAATACTATTGTCAATCCCTGTATTTGATTAAATATGGATTTTGATCTTTATAATTTTAAATCATTGGTCTTGATCATCTAGTTTTAAAAAAATTTATTCTAATCGTTTAACAATTGATCCTTGTATTTTTAACAAGTTTTAGTTTCGGTCTATATGTTTAAACTCAAATTAAGTCTATATAAAATTATAATTATCAAATTTAAAGATGTAGAGGTAGAAAGACTAAAACCTAGATTCGGTCAAACAAACGGTAATCAAGCTAAAAATCATATATTCAACTACCCTGTACTAGCGTTTCTAGTGGTCCTTGTCTTTCCATATATTACCAAACATTCTTTAATGCATTTTTACTATTTTAGCATAAAACATATTAAATGCGATGCCACTACTTTTCCTCAAATCATCAATACTTCAAAACATAAACTAGGAATACATTATTTCCTTCTTCCATCATATTCATATAATCAAACTCTTCTTGTGATCTGAACTTTGAGACCATACTTCATCCCAAGGGCTATTGAAAACGTTGGAGAAATAGGATGATCTTTCACTACATGGACATGATAATTCCACAAAATAGAAGTAGCTATTATCTTCATCTGAATAAAAGACAAGTCCTTACCCAAGCAAGTCCTTGGCCCTGCATTAAAACTTAAAAACTTGTTTGATGGTACGTGGATGATTTCTCCTCTCTCTGAGATACACCTCTCTGGCTTGAACTCCAAACAATCTTTTCCCCATATAACTTCATCTCTCCCCATTGCGTACAAAGATAATAGTATCGTACAATTAGGACTAACCTCATGTCCACTAGGGAGTACTTCATGTTTAATTGCTTGCTTGCGATCAAGAGGTATTGGAGGAAACAATCTCAGAGCTTCAGCTCCATGGAGATACACTCGATTCTTATTATTATAAGCTTCCTTTTCTTTATCTTCTTTGATCTCTTCAAGTATCTTAGCTTCCACTGAAGGATGTGTAGCAACAAGCCAAAAGAACCATGTGAGGGCCGAAGCTATTGTATCTCTACCTGCTGCGAAAAGATTAAAAGCTGTGTCCCTCAGAAACTTGTCATCCACACGTTCTTCTCCATCTTCTTCCCTCATTAAAGCCATTACCAAGCAATAATCGTCTTCTCATCATTATTTTTGCTTAGCTCTTCTTTCGTGGATGCTATGCTTTCTTGGAGGAACTGGTCAAAGACTTTGCATGCTTCAGCCATCTTCTTCTCTGCTCCAATTCCAAGCAATCTTTGAAGCTTCCAAATGCTTCTTGGTACTATGTATCTATAGAATATTGACTCACCCACCTCATTAAAAGCCCTTTCACATGCTACTTCTGGTAAGCCAATAACGAGGCTTTTAGGGTCAAATCCCAGGATTGTTGAACAAACAGTGTCAAAGCTAAAGCGACTGAACACATGTTGCAAATCCACTTCTATTCCTTGCCTTTCTAAGTGATCAAGAAGAGGAAAGAGACAAGTCGCTACCTTCTTCTGAACTGTGTTCTTAAGAAAATTCTTGAAGCTTTTGGATTTGAATAAAGAATGGAGAAGATACCTGTGGTATCTCCACGTCTCTGAGTCCACAGTGAAAATCCCATCACCTAAAGCTTCGAAGATTTCACGAAAATCAGGTCCCTTTACGTAGTTGACGAAGTTCTTGCTCATAATGTGATGTACGTTCATGGGGTCACAAGTCACAACGTAGTTGGTTTGAGCAAACCAAGGTCCTAGGAAGTTCCCAGTACCTCCATGAATATGCAAAACTTGAGAGACATAGTCATGAATCTGACCCAAGTTACTGAGAATTGGTGGTATCATTCCCAGTATAGGCCAATCAGTAGAGAAGGGATTTTTGCAGCATCGTCTTCTCCGATTGTAATAAACAAGGAAGAAGACAAGTGTTGTTGCAACAGCCGTGATTATTACTTGTGTATAGCAAAGCATTGTGATTTCTACGCTTTCTGGTGAGCTTTTGCTTCTATTGATGCCAACGTTGTGTGCGCGCTATGTGGATATTTATAGCCGATGATTAGAAGAATTTACTTTGTTACATAATATAAATCACTCCAACCAATTCATCTAAATAACGGCTAACTCAATAAATCTATCTTATATTGAAGCATTTTTTTTTTAACTTTACCCATATTAAATCAATCTTTAAAAGAGAAAGAAAATTACAAAGGATCACGTTTGAACATCAATTATAAGGGTAAAATTGAAAAATGAGAGCTGTAAGTGACTTACATTATGGACTAAGCATTATTTTAAAAGTGACTTATATTGTTAATAATAAGAAGTATAATTTTATGGGAAATTTATTGGGAGGTCCTAAATAAGGAACTTATTTAATGAACGGTCCCAATTTTAAAAATATTTATCAAAAGGTCCCATTGATAACATGAGGTGTTGTCAATACAGTGCATGATGTTGTCAATGTATAGGACCTCATATTGTCAATGGGACCTTTTGATAAATATTTTCAAAATTGGGACCATTCATTAATAAGTTCCTTATTTGGGACCTCCCAATAAATTTCCCTAATTTTATCCATGCTAGTATAATTGTCCGCCTTTTTGTTGTTTTAGGCTTTCTTTTTTCTTTTTTGCATTAAAATATCGGCATTTTACAAATTTTGTCACCGTCCAATAATCTTTTCTCTTCCCACAAATCATCTTCCTCTTCTATTAATTATGTATCTTAATATATACTTCTCCTTCTCCTATATCCTTTCGTTGATACTACTCTTGTCTTATTTATAAGATTGAAAGAAAAGAAATTCTTTTTTTCCATTCATAAGTCACATTTTAAATTTTTATTTGAATGAATATTTTACCATTCATCTATTATTGAATTAATTTTATTCTCATTAGATATAATGGATATTAAATAAAAGTAAATTTGAAAAGTTATTGAAATTTAAGTTAGAATTAATGAAATTTAAGATATTTCTTGATCCGCATGGAAATGAATACTTCCTTCAGTTTTCAAATGTATGAGCCACTAGTTAGGCTGTTTTTCCCCTAAAAGTAAAATTTAAATTATTTTTTTTAAATCATCCCTATAGATTTGGACATATTAAAGGCTTTTCCATCAGCGAGTATGTAGCTTCCGATGCAATCGATAAAGGGTATTCTAGAAATATCATTACATATATTTTACTAAAAAATAACTTCAAATATTTTTTAATGCAAATTAGCCATCTCATATGATGCCTTACAAAATGGAGAAAAAGAAATTTTTCCTCATATCTTTTAAACAAGACTAAGGGAGTAGTATGGCATAACCTTAAACAACAATATTTTGGTTTTTGTATTGGATGGAGTACTGATCTATATAGTGAAAGTGACAAAAAAGTATTTAAAAAAATTGCAAAATTCCAAATAAGTTTTTTACCATTTCTAATAAGGTAATAATAACTACTGATAAGTAATTCACAACTTATTTTTACGGTAAATGCCTGATTTAGGATTTCTCATTTTTCAAGATCTTTTTTTTTTGTTATTTTCCTATGTGTGTGTGTTTGAATTTGAGGTGATAAAACTTCTTGGCAGCAAATTTTCAATTGTTGATTTTTTTTGTATTTCCCTGAAGATGAGGTGAAAAGAAACACTTAATGTGACTTGAATTGTGGTGTCAATAACCGTGGGCACAGGGAGCAAAATACATTATGCCTACCAAAACTGTGGCATGTGATTCTGCTTCCCAAGTTATACACAAGCCTCGTTCGCTGCAGTGAAAATCAGACCCCAAAAAAAGAGAATGGAATAAAGATTGATCCAGTTAGTAAGAAATTAATTGGCAACTCACAAGGTCATAAATTTAAAGCTTGTTGATGATGTGAAAATCTTATTAATGGGTAATCTATATACACCTCTATAAACGCTTTCTAACCTTAGAGGTATGTCCTAGCTTTGAGACCCAGTTCACTTAACCCGTTTTTTATATTCTAAGCGTGTGCATATACTTTGATCTTCTTTTGATATTTAAGCATTACACCAAAAATATCGTGTGTCAGTTTAGATTAAACGTAGAATATACTTTTCAATATAATTTATGATTAACGGGATAAATATGTGAGTGAGTTTTATCTCAAATTACGTGAATATGCTTCTACAATTCCTTCTGGGGAAGAGAGAGTATACTTTTTAAAACTAATCATTTAAAAAATAATTCTTAAGGCCCACTCAACATAAGGTAAGGAATGTTTTATTGCCCGTTTGATGAAGCTAAGGGTGAGTAACAGGCGGACGGAGATGGCCCGTGGTATAACCCACAATCCGTCCATTTATAATATATAGGTATAGGGTACCCCATACCAATGGCACAACCCAGTTTTGATATGTGCAAACGGGTACGGATTAAAATAGGTGGGTGGACGAGGGTTGTGGGGAACCCGTTGGAAAGCTGTATTTTTTTTTTCTGAAAAATGAATGGTAAAAGAAGATTAGGTCTGGAGCTTGGAACTTAAAAAAAAAAAACCACCTCGATTAGGATGGCTACATCCAAATCAACGCAAGGTGGTGGTCAAGAAACTCTGGAAGACACAAGCATGACTCGTGATCACTCGCTTTCCCACTTACAACATCCGTATAATTAAATTCAATGTAACCCACAATCATGCAACTTGGAGAGCAGATAATTTAGAAACTCAGATTTGCTAGAAAACCAATGGCTTAGATCCACTTATTTGTGAAAAAATATCACCTGTCATTTTCGTAACTTCCGATTCGGCGGCTCAACGTCTTTATCCTTAACTCTCTGCATGATCTCTCTCACGCACGTTCACACCGCGGCGTTCACAGAGAGAGAGAGAGAGAGATGGGTGGGTGACAATCGACGGCACGACGGTTAGGGATTTAGTGAGCAACGAGGAACGGTTCAACAAGAGCGTCGAGGAGCAGCTCGTGAGGCTGGATCTAAACAGCGACGACGTTTTGTCGCAAGGGGAGCTGCGAAATGCGTTCGAGTCCATGAGGCTGATCGAGACGCATTTCGGGAATGACTTGGCCACTCCGCCGGAGCAGCTCACCCAGCTCTACAACTCCATCTTCAAGAAGTTTCTCATCACGCTTTTTTCCTCCCACTTTTTTTGATCTCTTAACCCTGTGCTGCAACGAACTTTTCTCCAAATAAAAAAAATAACAATAATAATGGAGACACTAATAGTATAAAAAATAGTAAATAAAAGGAATATTAAAATTCCCGAAACGAAGGGGGCGAGAGATACTGAATGGAGGCGTTGACCGTAAAAAAAATAATATATACCGAAGGATTTCGGGCGTACCTGGAGATACTGAATTACAAATCTGTAGAGACCCACGCGGAATTTGGATCACAATGGTGGATCCAAACACAAGACACAGCAAAAGCACCGAAGGCAAGAGGAGATGAGATGAGACGATTCTTTGGAAGAGAAAAGGGAAGGGAGAAAATTTGTTTTCTCTGTGCGTTATTTCTACTCTCTTTGGGGAACCACTTCCCCATGTATATAACTTCCTACAAGAGTCCACTTGACCTATCCCATGGATTTGGGCATAATCCATCAAGGGTGACCCATATTCTAACATATACTAAACAGGGTATAACAGGTGGGCAAAGCCACCTTGTAGATGAACCGGTGTCCCGCCCTATCTATAGGACACCCGACCTGACGGGTTTCAATTGGATGGGTTTAAACTGGTTTAAATGTGACCAGTCATGGGCGGGGCGGATGGGTTGGGTTTTTTTCTCACCCTTAGATGAAGGTGACATTTTTACTCCATATTTTACATGTTAGGTACATTTTTTGCCTCTAAATAAAGCATATGGTACTGTGCTCACATTTAAGAATAGTTTGTAGTTGTTTTATACATTAACCCAGAGTTCAACATGAAGGCATTACTAAATTAAATATTCACCACCTTACTTCAGTGCATGTCCAACACTCTTTTGAGACCCTATAGAATAACCCAGAGTTCAAAATTAAGGCTCGTTCCCTTACCAATGCCAAAGATGAAACCATCTAACAGCAAACCATCACACTCACCATCTACATTTATTTTAAACACACCCCACAAAATTAAAGGCGTTATCTAGTGGGTATGATTTGTTTATTCAAGTTGGTTGTTGCATAAATTAAAATCCGAGCACATTATAATGTGAGTTTTGCCAAAACATGTTGATAACCCTTGCTTCCTGAATACCTCTGCATTTATGTTTAACCATATCTGCTGATTGAGAATTTTGAAATAATTGCACCATAGAACCCCATTAACATTAGTTGTTGCACCATTGTCCCAAATCTGCGCTTCATAGAACTTAGATTTAAGAGAGGTGGGAACCATATCAACCCAGCACGCTGTTGTAATCCCACAATTCCTCAGTACATTCATGGTATCTTCTCGATTCGCACCACACAAGGCACATATCCGTATTCTAATCCGTATTTTTCTAACTAGTAAGGGTCCATTTGGGACACTGGAATTAATTTTGATAGAATTGGATATGGAACTAGAGATGGAAATGTAGATGAATATGGAGTTTAAAAGTGCATTTGATAGTCATGGAAATTGAACCTAATTTTTGTATAAAAAGACTTAAATACCCTTTTATATTTAAAAATAAATAGTGTGTTTGCTTCAATGCTACCTTCATCTTCGAAAAATTCCAGATCTGCTACAGTGCTTTGTCTTCAACGTCAGAGGTCACAAGCACCGTCATGCTCACCGGTTTGTTACAGATCTGGTACAGTGCTTTGCCTTCCACATCTGGTATGGGCGAACAGGGGAAATCACGGAGGATGACAGAGTTGGTCTGAGCACGCAAACGGGAATGGCGCTGGTTGGGTGTCACACTGTTGATCGACGACAGGAACAGATGGACGGCGACATGTCAGAACGCACGACTGTGCTCGAGCTCAATGATGAGATTGGACGCAATGGACGACGACGGCGGGATTGATGGTGCTTCAGTTCGTTGACATTGGATTGACGCTAGACGATGACTGACGAGAGCTGACAAATAATTGATGAGCTATATGTTGATTGCTTCAATTCGTAAATAGTGGGTTTTAGTCGCCGTCATGCTCGCCGGCTTCAGCCTCGACACTGCACCGTCGAGCTCCGCCTCACTGCCGTTGAGTGTGGGTCACCATCGAAATCTGCATAAGGGTAAAACAGAATTCCAAGCATTTTTGTCCTATTCCACACTTTACCTTATGGAATTGATTTCCAAGCAATTTGATTGAATTAAATTCCACATGGAAGCCAATTCTATGGTATCAAACAAACTCTATCATAGAAATGATTTCCATTTCCATATCCACCCACCCCAATTTCATGGTATCAACAAGCCATAAAACTTTTCAAACGAAGACTTTTCATTGATGTTTCCAATATCCATCATCATTTCTGGATTTGAAAACAACTGATCATGAAAATATTATTATTGAGGATAACAATGTAAGGTCTGATTAATTAGTTGGAGTTTTGGACCCACAATTAATTTAACAGTTACTACATCAAAATCAAATATTCAAATCAAACGTTAGGGCGTGTGGCTCTTGTGATTCATTCAGAGATTTATAAATCATTCTACTTAGGCTGAATATGATGGTTATTCAATTGGTGAGATCAAAGTTAATCTATTATCCATTTAATTACTACTAATATTCTAAAAAAAAATATTATAATCTTATCTTATCATTAAATATTTAAATGATATACTCATCCCTTCTATCCTTTCTATAAAAAAACAACTACCAAATTCACATGGTTCAAAATACTAGTTAATATAGTTTAAAGCAATAAATGTAATTTAAAATAGGTATTCTTTTTTTCAATTATATCCTTATATATCAAAAGAGTACATGAGAGATAATGGGGGAATAGTTAATGCAGTGAAAGAATAAGTGGAAATAGAGGCATACATTCAGTGGAGGTAAACATTAAAAGATTAATTTGAAATTTCATAAAAAAGGATTTGTTTCCTCCCCACCCAAAATAGGCTGATGATATTATTCGTTACATTTCATCGCAGTTTGGTTTGGTAGGCATTTGATTCAACCCATTTTTATTTTTGAGGAATTTGTTTTAATAACATGCATCACGGTGTGAAATATTAAACGTGAACAGTTTTCTTTTGACTCAAACATGTAGTGTCCGTTTGAAAACGCGGTAAAGAAGTGCTTTTACGCAAGTCGAGGTAAACATGTGCAGAAGATTATTTCGTTTTACGAAAAAACACTGTTGAATGTACGTTTAACTTTTGGAAACGTTGTTCCAAATAAACCCACAGTTAGTTACCTAGAAAAATCTTCATGAGAAGATTACAAACACCAAACACGAAACAAGGCCCAATACAGACCCCTAACAAATATTATCCTATGCTTACTTGACAGTCAATATAATAACTATTAAACAATTGTTTTTTCGACCTCCAGTTTTGACTACTTGACGGTTTTTTTATCTAAGCGACTAACATGAAGTATCACTTATGACAATTTCTATAGTTGTTCTGTTCAATATTATTGTGATAACAAGCTTGTTTTAATAACTAGATTTTGATTTCGAAATTTAACTTATGTTTGAGAGATGAGATGTTAAAATTGCCTGTGGTTTAATACGTCAACCATGTATTAACGAGTTAGTTAAGCTATGATAAAGTGGCAAGCATTGAATGTAAGAGTTGAACAGCTACATTTTCTCAGTAGCGTCTATTTTGCTTTTAATACCTATAAACTTGTTTCTAACAGCTACAATTTCACTAACTCGATAAGTTAAATGGTTCTTCCTTAACAGATTAAAACGGTCGAGTATTAGTTGACAATTATGCTGAGGTGTTTTTCTAAATCAGA
>JANTPZ010109469.1:0-11307 GCA_025593235.1 Vachellia pachyceras | reverse complement strand
AGCTTTGTTTTAATTGGTAGATATTTTAATTGATTCTCCATTTCCTTTCCAATTTAGTCTCTAGATCTCAAACAATGATTTTTATCACAAAGTTGACTCTGCCTTGTTGCATTGCAGATGTGAATCTTGTCATGGAGCTTCTCGATTCTGCGAGGGAAATGGAAGATTCTATAGCTGTCAATTTGAGGTTCCGATCTTTCTGTCTGCATGCTTAATTTTTTTTTTTGGGTGGGAGTAGCAGTATTTTCCTCCCCATCGTTCTTATCATATGAGCTTGCTGTGTCAGCTGGTTTTAGATTGCAGAATAATGCTGCATCAACTGGTTATTGGGATATAAAATTTTAAAAAAATGATCTTAATAGCTAAAACAAAGTTTTGTTGCCAGAACTATCTTCCCTCATCTTGAGGATTGCTTAATTGTTCCAGCTATAGTTTAATTATTTATAGAAGAAAGAGAAGTGTAGCAATAATATGCTGTTCACAAAATAAACTGATGCTAGAAACTTTGTTTCTTCTGAAGGTAAATTTATGCTGGTGACTGTGCTTGTATTCCTCAGTTTGTGATTTGGTTGACTAACTTTGGATACAATAGAGTGGGCTCTAAAGTCAACCCTGGAGATCTGGAGTAGGCATTAAACCATAAAAAATTGACATTGTTATTGAAGCCAAAGCTCCTACAATTATACCTTCAATTGTTGCGGTAACTATAATTTATCTTGGGTGATCTTGCATGAATAGAATAAAACTAATGTTACATCCATTGATATGGTAAGGAACTAGCTTCATTTTAAAGGCTTTATGATTGATTGCTTGCGTGATTTTTTTGCTTTGCTCTCTTTGATGCTTTATCTGCATATTTCTATGCTTGTTTTTATGGATTTGTATTACTTGTCAGCTCACCTGTTAACCTTGCTCAAGGAAAATGGATTTTCTTAAGCTAACAACCAAAGTTATGTTTGAGCATGGGAAAACCGCTTGCTCCTGCCAAATGAAGCCTTATAATTCAAAATTATGTGAAGTTTTTATCTTCTCTCATTCACCTCAAGCACTCCATGTCTCAGGTGATGCAAATTGGGTGAATTATCCTGCATCATTATATTGTTGACATAATATAACTGATTTTTCAGGCCAAAAAAGAACCAATTGTAATATCCACCCTTTTCTGTAAACTAACATAGAGGTCAAATCGTTAGTTAGAAGATAAGACAATGCCCAAAAATAAAAGTACAAAAAGAAAGCCAACTCTACCAAGCGCCCATTGGTTATGGTAGGTTAAAGTTCAAGCAATTCAAATCTAACAGACAACCATGGATTTCAATTCAATTGGCCCATCAACACATTTTGACCCGATAAACCAAAGTTCATATGTAGATCGATGGATTACGACCAATTCTTTATTTACCCATAGGAAAAATTGTGTATTAGTTCTTCAAGAACTACACTATTGTATTACCACGTGATTTTATTACTCATTAATAAGATACTTTAATTCACTTCTTTTAAGATATTAATTTACTTCTTTTAAGATACATTTAAAGTATGAAACATATAAAATTTTCCAACACAACTACAACTGAAATCCCCTGAAAAATAGAAACCATATTTGGAGCTTCGCATAGTAAGCTCCATTAGTACAATATATGTTTAATTTCAATACATACATACATCTGTGTGCGAGCACGTATGTTCATACTTCATATTATATCATTTGATGATTAATGTATGAATAATATACACACCCAAACAATAGGCAAAATATATTAAAATTTGAAAATGACCAATGATTAATTTTCTTTGGCCTTTTAGATTTCATCTGCATCATGAACAATTATCAATGTCACCATATCAAATAATAGTTTGCACAAATTAATCACAATGAATAATAAATAAATACCATGCAGCCTTTCAGAATGTATATCTTCTTTTTAGCTGAACTATGCATGACACATTTTTATCATATAATATTTTTTAAAGTACATTCATAAAAATCTCCAACATCTCTTCTATACAACTTATTTCTTTGGGCATTATAATTACTTCTAATATTTTTCCATAATATGAGAACATATTAGGCATGAATACGCAAAAGCAATGGCTGCTTTCATTATTTTGATAAATGCAATATTTATAGTTCAAAGGATCCCAACCCTAGGAGAATATTCTTGAGGAATATTTTCACATACTGAGGAGACCACAGGGTGTTATGAGCTACGTTAAGTAATGTCTAATACAACTTAATGATTATGTTCTCTAACATCCCCCCTCAAACGAGAGGGTGTGATACACATCCCGAGTTTGTTTTGGAAGTTGATAAACTGAGTATGGGGTAAGGCCTTGGCGAAGCAGTCTGCTGGTTGAAGATGAGATGGAATATGTCGGACAACAATAAATTGGTGGAGGACCAGATCACGGATGAAATGTACATCAATCTCGATGTGCTTACTTCGTGTGTGATGTATTGGATTTGCTGCTAAAGCATTGGCACTCAGGTTATCGCACCATATAGTAGAGGGTTAACGAACCATGAGACCAAGCTCCAACAGTAAAGAAGACAACCATTTGAGCTCAGCAGCACCATCAGCTAAGGCTCTGTACTTTGACTCCGTGCTTGATCTGGAAACTACCCTTTATTTCTAAGAGAACCAAGAGATCAGAGTATTTCCTAGATAAACACAACATCCTGCCATGGATTTACAGTCATCATGATCAGCTGCCCAGTCTGCATCCGTTAATGCTGTCAACTGGAGTTTATAAAAGGGATGAAGATGTATCCCGTAGTGGTAAGTGCCCTTTAAATACCTAAGGATTCAGTTTGATTGTTGAGAAACTGACTCAGCTTGTTTACAGAGTATGCAATGTCTGGTCTTGTGGATGTCAAATATTGCAGCGATCCAATTGAACACCTGTAAAGAGAAGGGTCTGCCATAGGTTCTCCATCCAAAACAAAAAAAGAGCGGCCAGCTACCATAGGTGTAGGTGTAGGAGCACAATCAAGCATATTGAAATGTATCTCAAGTCCAAGGAAATAATATATAGGTCCAACGTCTTTTAGAGTGAACAGATTGTTTAACTTTTGTATGTGTAACGTCCCCTTCAGCAAGAAATAAAAAAAACAGAAAAAAAAAAAGAAAAGTCAAAGGCTGCAAGGACTTGCTTGTTGCAGTGAGATGGACAGCTTTAAAAAAACAAGAAGGAAAAGTGTTGCAGACTTTGGCATACGAGAAAGGGCAAGAAAAGAAAGGAAAAACTGAAGAGTGGCAGCTTGCTTTTAGGATTGGTAATGAGATAAGGAGAGAGAGATGATGAGGTAGTATGAAAAAAAAAATGAAGTAGAAGAAGGAGGAGGAGGATTGATGGGCGGTCATGTTGGGTGGGGGTATTATAAATACCCCTCACCTTGCTTGTAAACACGCACTCATACTCAACAACACTCACACACACATTCATCCACATAAACACACACCACAGACGTCCCTTCAGTGAGGTGAAGAGCATCGCCGGTAGAGTGAAGGAGAGGGGAGGGAGTGAGCGTTGGAGAGAGGAAGAGGCATTTGGAAGGGGGTGATTTTCAGTCTAAAGTCCTACTTATGGGATTATTTAGGTAAGTAAAACGACTTATTTTCATTAAACTTCCTTTACAAAAGTTGTTCTAAATATTTTTTCTTTCTAATGGTATTAATATTATGTTGATTAGAGAATATTTTAGGATTTTTATTTTCGTCGAGTTTAAGTTTTATTTGTAGAAGATCATAAAATTGTAGATTTATTTTTATAACTATGATATGTGATGTTAGATTTATTTTTCTGATACTGGGAATATTTTTTTCGAATTTAGTTACTTTTTTTAAAAAAAAGATATGATTTTTGATATATTGATTTTTGGACTAAATAGTTGATGGTTAAATTGATATTAGCAAATTTATTAGTTTTGCTATTACAAGATTTTAAATATATATTCATATATATAGTTAAGTATATATTTGCTAAAAATGGTTATAAATCAACTTCAAGTGATATATTTATTTAAAAAAAAGGAAAGAATTCGTTTAAATAATTTATTTGGAATATTAGAGGTTATTGAAATTTTAGTTGAATTAGATTATTTAATAAATTGAGGGTTTATAATTAAAAAAACTATTATATCTTTAAAATCCTAAACTTTAAATTAGAATTTTAGTATAAATATTAATATTATTAAATAATTGAAATAATAACTTCAAGTCTGTTAAGCAATAATTTTTACCCCAAATTAGTTGTAGACTAATCTGTAGTTCTATTTAAATTTTGGTAGACCGTTTATAGGAGCTTGGTGTTGGGCGAGATTTTACCCGGGGTAGTATTTTATTACTTGACGAGAGGTAACCACTTTCATCTCTTTGTGCATGCTTGTAACCTGTCTGTGAGTGATTTTAAATAATTAGAATTATGACAAAAAAATGCCATTGATATTTGAGTTGCATAACAAAATTATATTGTTAATGAAATTGTCTTGTGGGACATATTTTCATCATGAAATAAAAGGTGATTTATTTATATATATTTATGGCATTGTTTTCTTTCAAATGTTGCCTTAAGAACTTGTGAAATTGATCTTATCAGTGGATGATCTAAGAGGGAGTGGTGGATGTTGTTTTGATGGGAGATTATTTTAGAGGAAATAAGGGGGTGACTTTCTTGTACAAAAAGAGGAAATAAGGTGGTGGGCTACCAGGTGTACACTGGTTAGTCTTTTGGCCCACTTGTATTCGATAGGGCAATAACACCCCACTAATATAGTAGAGGGTGAACCCATAGTCCGGTCTGGTGCGCTGTGGACCTGGACAGTCCATATCACTTGATCGGTGAGCTCGTTGAGTTAACTACCAATCACGTGGGATAGTACTAGCCCATGGGTTCAGTCAGAGGAAATAAGGCTGGGGAGGAATAAGGGAGATCAGAGAAATAAATCTTGTGCATTGATTTTGTACAACTTTATGATGAGATAAGCATGAGATTATGATGTCATAAATTGATAAATATGTATGCTTTGACTAAGTGGCTTTCGGTTATGCATTTTCTATTTAATATGACTATCCCACTTGACACCTTATGGGCACTTACTCGTATGCCCAATGAGATAGAACTGCTGGTTGCTGAGACGTTTGTCTCACCCTGTTGTTTTAACATTTTTTCCAGGTGATAGTTCCCGTACTGGTCCTTCAGGGAAGACTCAGGAAGCTTGAATTACTTGCATTAAAAGTAGTGCTTCCTTCCTTTTTGGATTATGTTGTATTATTATATATTGTCACGTTAGGGCACATTACGCATACTCTGACTTATTTGACTGATTAATGTATCGATTGTTGAATTATTTTGACCGATCGATTTATCAATGGTTTACGTTTGGTTTGAACCTCTGTGGTCTAACGCTCAATGACGGTTTCGATATTGACCAGTCAAAGGTTTTGAAATTGAATTTTCGTTATTTGAAGTTTTAAGAAAAGGATTTTACAGTATGAACCTGTGTATATATCTGGAATTATTTCCTGTCACCAGAATGTCGTCCACATAGATTAATATGAACACAGTGAAATGTCTGGTAGGAAGATAGAAGAGAGAGATGTCACTCTTAGCATTTTGAAAACCCCACTACAGTAGAGTAAATTTGAGCCAATCAAACCAAGCTCGTGGCCCCTGTCGCAAACCATATATCACTTTTACTAGACATGATTAAGATAGCGGGAGTCTATAAATCCTTCAGGTTGATTCATGAAAACATTCTCGTGCAGATGACCATTTAAGAATGTGTTGTTCACATCCAATTACCTAACCTCCTAGTTTAAAGTGGCAGCAACAATGAGGATAATTCGAATAGAGACAGGTTTAACTACAGGACTGAAAGTCTCACCATAGTCTAGACCCAGAGATTGTTGGAATCCCTTTGCTACAAGGCGGGCTTTCGGTTTTAATAGTGACCCATCTGCCTTGAACTTGTTTTTAAAAACCCATTTACAATCAACCACAGAGTGCGCTTGGCTCCTGGGAACTAGAATCCATGTGTTATTTCTGTTCAAAGCCTCATATTCAACGACCATCGCCTGTTTCCAGTCGGGGGAGGACAGAGCCTCTCGGGTGCTCTTATGTTCAGCTATGTGGCAAAGAGATGTTGGATCTTCATACTTGAGTAAGCCAACAAATGGGTAGGCGTGGTTTGAGCACACCTACCTTGGACCTTGTTACCATAAGATGTTGACTTAAATTCTGAGGCGGAGAGGAGCTGTGTTCTGTTAAAGATAATGCTGAGTGAGATGATGTTGGGTCAGACTCATTTTGCAAGTCCAAATCAGTAGGCACATCAGCAGCTCCACCGACATTTTCTGTATGATTTCGTGAGGATGATTCACTGGTGCTGCTATTCTTTGTTTGAGTGATAGCACCAGCACCTTGAGAAGTCACAGCTGCAGAAGTACTATGAACTGGATTGCCTGTGATGAGCAAAGGCACATTGGTTTTCTTGTTCCACCGAAGATGATCCTCTTCTGTTAAGAAAAATTGTCACAAAAGGGAAAGTTGATGCATCAAAGACAACATGGCGAGAAACATATATCCGACCTGTAGGGCTTAAACACTTATATCCTTTATGCTGAGGAGCTGGACCAAGATAGACACACTTTTAACTATGAAATTGAAACTTGTGAGAGTTGTACGATTTGAGACATGGGTAACAAGCACATCCAAAAGGTTGGAGTTCCTTATACTTAGGCTCAATGTGAAAAAGGTGAAATAAAGGAGTAGAACCATTCAACATTGTTGTGGGCAGCCTATTGATAAGATAGACAACAACTTGGAAAGCTTCTATCCAGTATGTAAGTGGCATGTGAGCTTGAGCCAAGAGGGTGAGACCCATCGCCACTATATGTCGATGTTTTCTCTCAGCTCTCCCATTCTGTGCTGAGGTGTAGGGACAAGTATATCTCATAACAATTCTAGCAGCCTGAGTCACAGGAATGAAAGGTTTGTACTCTGTTCCATTATCACATTGAATCATTTTAATTCTGGTACTAAACTGATTAACTTGAGAATGAAACATATTAAAAGCATGAATTGCCTCATTTTTGTGCTTCAAAGGATATAGCCATGTGTATCGACTAAAATCATCAATAAAGTGAATGTAGAATCTGTGACCACCACTAGATTGAACGGGTGTAGGACCCCAAATATCCGTGTGAATGAGTTCTAGAGGAGCGTTAGCGTGAGATAATGAAGTGGGAAAAGGTAAATGCTTTGACTAATTGGCATGAGTCACAGACAAAGTTCTCATTGCAAACAACTTGTTCATTACATTTTCCTAATATATGTTTCAACACACGATCACTAGGGTGGCCTAAATTATAGTGCCATTGTAGATATGCATTGTTATCAACACTAGTAGATTCAAAAACATTCGCATCAGCATATACGCCTGGGGACATCCATCTCTATGCATAGGGTACATCCCTTGCCTTGCTTTCCCTTCCATCAGTGTGAGTCCTCTCACTTTGTCCTTCACAATGCAACCAGCGTTAGTGAAATAAATATCAACAAAGTTATCTTCAACTAGTCGGTGAACACTTATCAAGTTTTTAGCAGTAGTAGGTACATGAAGCACATTGTTTAAATGAAGATTAGAATGATACAAGTGCTTGGACCCTATGCCATGAATTCTGACCTGTTCACCTGTGCAAGTGGATAGAAATGACTTACCCAGATGTGCTTGGTCTAGTTAGTTAGCATCAGGAGTAACATGGTAGTTCGCCCCACTATCCATGTACTAGGCAGGATCAGTTACAGTGTGAGGACCAGCGTAGAATGATAGAGGTGAGGAACCACCATGATCTGTCACAGAAAGTGCAGTAAGGACGATTACTGTTACTAGAAAAATTTCCATAGAACTGGTTACCGTAAGACGAATGAACACCACTACTGTGGCTTCCTCTACAACCTCACACACGATACCAAGAAAGGGTTAGGTATGAATACGCAAAAGCAATGGCTGCTTTCATTATTCTGATAAATGCAATATTTATAGTACAAAGGATCCCAACCCTAGGAGAATATTCTTGAGGAATATTTCACAGACTGAGGGGACCACTAGGTGTTATGAGCTGCGTTAAGTAATGACTGGTACAACTTAATTATTAGGTTCTCTAACAATATGTCATGGTCATACGTTGGCTTCATAACTATTTTGATCTTTATTTTAAATATATCAATATCCATTTACCTCTCTGACTTTTGGTCTCATTATAACATTTTCTTATAATTTCGATAATCATGGAGATATTTTTTGTTCAACAAGTATGTCAAGATTCAAATTTCATGTTAATCTTTCTAATATAATGTGATCATGGTTGTTATATCTTCTTACATATATATATATTCTTTACTCTTTTTTGGTGAAATATATTCTTTATTTTTTATAGTACATCATCAATGTTATGCATTAGTTTTCAGGACCAAAGTACAAGTCTTTTAAAGCTGTAGAGCCTAATCTTTTCCTTGTTTTTTTGTAAGTACCTTTAGCTTTCGTGGCTTTAATATTTGTAACAATAGATCATTAAAATGCCACTATTTTTTCCAGGCAATTTACTAAAACACATATTGTTCTTTTACAAAAAGAACCATTGTAAAAGTGATATGACTTCTGGTAAACTAATCACAAAATTAAAAGTATTATGTGTAGTTGTTAGATATGATTAGTTTGGATGATGTCAAATATAAAAGAGTAAAAAAATTTCATAATGTATATTGACTAACTATTATACTTAATGTGAATTTCTTATGTAGTTTGATCAAAGAAAAAAAGTTGTCAAGTTGAATTATGGAGAATTATCAATAAGAAGAAGATAAATTGAAGAAAGAACTTGCAAGATATTTACTTTGACTCTTAAATCATCTTTTCCATTAGAGTAATGTCTCTCCTTTCTTGATCTTCTGTAATCATATTTGTATGCCTTATTTTTATATCTCGAACCTGAAGAATTAGATTATGTCATTTGTTCATCCAATAAAAGCTTTTGAAATTCTTCTCACATAGCATTCATGCATGAATTAATAATTCTCTGCAAGTCACTGGTTGTGAGTCTTCATAACATGAATTCTCGTGACATCTTCAAATACTCTTATAGTGGTAGCTTGAGACCTATAGGTGATAGGCCAAACCTGGATCTAATACCAAATGATACAAATGAACCTAGTAGATTAAGGATTTTGATCGGTTAAAACCTTAGAGGAACTCGTCTCTAGATCTTTAGCTATAAAAAACTCTTCAAAAGTTGATCAAACTTTTGCAACTTAATTGTATTATATCCCAAGTACTCAATATAAATTAATATTTGCAAAGAAAACTTCTTAAGTCATCAACTCCTAAAATCATATCTCCATCACAAATATAAGTAACTGTAAATAACTAATAAATATAAATAATAGATAAATGGAAAAAATAAACGACATAAATGAAGACAATAACATAATTATATATATAAATGCAGCGTGTTATGATGATGATAGGTAACAAAAATAGTATATAACAACAATAGATAACAATATAAAATGTGAAACAAAAAAGTAAATAACTTAGAGAACAAAATTTAGATAACATAAAGAAAATAAAATAAAAAATTATAACAACACAATGAGATAACATTAAATTAAATAATAAAATTAAAATGTCTAGAAAAAAATAAATAACATGAAATAACAACAGAGTATATATTAAAATCACACATGGTAATGGGGTAGAATAGATAATTGTGTAGAATTAGTACTTACAAGAACATATTAATTTATAAAATCTTATACTTCAATCTTCAGGGTAAATTCGTGCTTATAATCGTAGTATAAAAATAGAAAAGCTAGAGTATAGAAAGCATGCTAAAATCAGAAATTAGAGAAGAGAGCAAAGGAGAATTTTTCATTAACTTGTGATTCTATATACCAATATTTTGTACAATGCCTCTATTTACAGGCACCAACCAGTAAAGTATAAACATATGGTTACAGAGAAGTATAAAGGTAAACATAATGACCTTAACTATAAGAACCTCACTGCTAATTATTTATGGAGGATTTATAACATTAAATTAAGGAATTCTAAAAATTTAGGGTTATGAACATTCACATATAAAAAATTTGCAAAGGTATAAAAGTCATCTTATATATAAAAAAAAATCTAAACATATTCACAATTTTTCAGTTTATATTTTGAAGCAGATATATCAATCCCTTTAAGATTGACTATACGTGTGTCTCACATGAATAAAGCTATATAGTTGAATTTAAAATTGTGGCCCTTATACACTTTCCTCTCTCATCCATTCATCTTTAAGTCTCCGAGATCCATAACTTTGGTAAACGTTAGTTGACTTTGATATTAACTTGTACCAAAAAAAACACAGTTATTCATACCCCAACCTAGGTCACTGTTCAGAACAACCCATGCATTTTAGCAATGAAATTGATGAATCTAAGGATATGCTTTTTTTTATAGATAAGGTTAATTCAAATAATTTTGTATTGTACAAGATAAATATATAGATGAGTTATGTATTATGAAGGGCAAAAATTATTATGTCTAGGAAAACCAAATGGGCATGAACGTCCATTTTTTTTATAGAAATCGATATAGAAAATGGCTTTCTACGTCGGTTAATCTTTCTATAAATAAATTTCTTTTTTTATGATATAGAGACATGTTTACATGCTTTCGAAATGTCACATCATCTATACTCTATTTAATGAAAATGTTTCAAGTATCTTTTACGGTAGATCCCATATCCCATGAATTTCTCCTTATTATTTCTCTTTTTCAATAATAAATATCTATTATAATAAGATATAGAAAATGAGAAATAATTAGGAGAAATTTATGAGATATGGGATCTACAATAGAAAATATTTGAAACATTCTCATTGGGAAGATAATGGCTAACGTGGCAATCCGATAGCATATAAGTATGTCGCTATGTACTAAATGGCAAATTTATGAGATTTCCGTCAGATTGATTTTTCTCCATTGCATTTTGAAATCTTTTAATTTAGTGAGTCATTACATCGACGATAACATAATTTATTCAGCAATAACAAATATAGAGAGACAGAAATTTAATTATACTAAATAAGATATTATATAACTATTTAATATTTTTGTCATATTTTATCCAGACCCTCCAAAAATGGCTTTGAGTCTCTTGACCTCTTGAGCATTAATCAAAGTGGTTGATGTTATCACTTGAGAGGCTAAATTGCTTCTGAAGAGTGCTAAGTCCATCAGTTGAACGCTAGGATTTG
>JANTPZ010109468.1:0-13384 GCA_025593235.1 Vachellia pachyceras | reverse complement strand
ACAGTGGCGGAGCCAGGACCCTGGACCAGTGGGGGCAATTTTTTATTTTCAAACAAATGACAACAAGCTTACAAGTGTAAATAATTTGAGTGGGTTCAAATATTAAAAATCAGTGGGTGCAAAATAAAAATCTAACAAGCATTTACATATACCCCAAAAATTGAGTGGGGGCAATTGCCCACCCTCACCTCAACGTGGCTCCGCCACTGGTTTTTAAGCAAGTCCAAGTCTTATCCCTCTGAAGCAAAGCCCAGAAAAAGAAACCGTCGAGACACATTAGAGAAGAAACGAAACAAGTTGGACTACTCTGGAATATATATGCTTCTGTTATGCTTAATTCTGACGGTGATTTGGGGTAAGATTGTGGGCACCGTGTTAACATCAATCTGGCTATACTCTTACTCTGTTTTCAAAAAAAGATTCCAGAGGCAAAAAATAGAGAAGAAAGACTACGGCAAGAACATGAATCATAAGGGAAGGCTGCTGGGAAGGGAATTAATAAATATGATGGGAAATTAAAGCATTGAGTGTTGTGGTTGATTCATGCTGCGGTGGAAGGTGCTTGAAGTATACAAAAAGAGAGGCATACATTTCTCTGGTTGTGCGAGCTTCTGGCAGCCGGCGAAGGGACGAGAGATCACATCAGAGAGGAGCAGCACCAAACAATAGGTTCTACCGTCTTAAAATTGCCACGTCATAAAATTTGTTCTGCCTGGATCAAAAAATTGCCACGTGTGTATGGTTTATCAAAATTTGTAACAGCGGTTTGCATAATCTGTTACCGTTGTCAAATATGCACCATTTTACCAACATTATATGTATTTTTGCTCCTTTCAAAATTTATTGGTGCCAGACACTCTTCGCGAAAAACTTAATTGTTAAAATTGCACCTTAACCCTTAAATATCCAATGATTTATTATGTAGCATTTGTTATTTCTATCAAAGACGTCATCCGGGAAGATGAAGCAAACAAGCAAAGGAGTGACGGATCTGACAACCTTAAGCAGAAACTTTGATTTCTTTGAAGCTGAGGAGAAACTCAACCCTGAGCTTGCTCTGTGAAGGGAAGAAAATAGGCAAAGACAGTGAGGCTACGATGTTGAATTGGGAAGAAGAGTTGAGGAGAAAGTAGAAGGAATTCGACGTGTCATTCATAGAAGTCATAAATACACACAACACCAAAGAAACAACAATGGGGAAAGGCAGAAGGAAACCAACAACAACATGAATTGATGAATCCCACCTGTCAATGGGTCCTTCCACCACTGTTCGATCTTCACCCAGTGGCAAAAATGGGGAAAGGTTTTTCACTTAAGGGTTCCACAGTGGGGATAGTTTTTTTTTTTTGTGAGTAAAAATTCTAAATTGCTTATGTGGAAATTTTAATCCTATCATATAATAGATCTGTGTTGCATTTTAAAAAAAAAAATTTTGCCTACATATTAACATAAAAGCTAGAGGCAAGCTAATGATTGCACCATATTTAAAACATTAAGGATATTTGCACCCAAGAAAAGATAAAGTGCTGGATATATTTGAGAAATAACATCGGGTGGTGGTGAACACTATTTTACCCTTGAATTTTATATGGTTTTATTTTAAACCCGCCACAGTTTTAAGAGATACTTTTAACACATGCTTTTGCACTTAGCATAATTTAGATGACAAGAAATAACCATTATGTTGGAATGTTTTTAAAATAAACATGTTTTTTTTAAAAGTCTGTGTGGTTATAAATTAAGAAATTTAGGTGAAAGGCTATATATATATATATATATATATATAAGAGTTATTATTTCTAAAGATATCTATAAAAGCTAATGGCAGAGGGTGTGTTAACCCACTACTCAGTGAAATGTTACGCAGTTTTAAAGAAACTGTCCGTACTAAAAATGCGTTACTTTATATGAATTTTTTTTTAAAATAACCCGTGGTTATTTAAGTTATATTGGTTTATGAAATAAATCATGGTTATAACTTTTTAATTGAAAATATATATTACTTCAACAAGTATCACTTCAACACATTATTTCATTCAAAACATGAACACAAAAACTCGTTGTATGTTTTTCTTGTTAAGTATCTTAGAAATTATACATTCTAATTGAAAATGTATTGATGGGCGGACTGTTAGTCACCTTAGATTCATGTCAAAAATAATTTAACCAAATTAATGTAGTATAGCTACAATTCGGATCGTGTTCAATTTGATGAGCTGAAAAATAACAAAATAAATTCTTAATAATTGAATGCAAGTAACCTAAACTGATAATTACTTTGAGAAATTTCTAAGTAAATGCTATGAATTAAACTGAAATTAAAATATTTCTTTTCAATTTTTTAATAAAAATAATTGAAATAAATTTTTATAAACAAAATATAAATGAAATACACGAATAACAATAATAAGGATAAATCCTCCAACTCAGCAACACAAGTAATCATCACTGCAATAGATATGGAAGTTAAAATAATGCATTAAGAATTATAATAAAGTTTTAATCTAAGAATCGAGTCACTTCGAATTATCACAAAATATTTTTCAAAATTCCAAATTTCTAACTGCTACCATAATAGTAAAATGGAATTAAGGATAATAAAAATAAATATTTAATTGTAACTCTTAAATTCAAATAATATAATTAAAGTTAGTAAGAGATGAAATGATCCAAAATTCCAAGCCACCTTGAAAACTCACAAAATGTTAACTCAAAAATCAATATAAATGTGATATCATAACATTATAATTGAAATTAAAGTCTTAATCAATCCAATATCAAGTGCTAACAATAATTCTTTTTTTTTGCCAACGCTAACAATAATTCAGTCATACTAATCTTCAAAATAAATCATGTTAAATAATAAAAATGGTTCCAATAATCAGAAAAATTATCATAAGATTTAAGAATTGTAAAACAATTATTGCACATGAAATTAAAATAACTAAAAACTCGTCTTTAAAGAATCAAGTTCCGGCCATTGTTGTTGAATTATAGAATCAGCTAAAAATTGCCATCAAGAATTCCAGACATCCAAACACTGCTGTCCTCATCTTCCTCCACAGTAAGACAGCACGGCTGTAGCATTTGGACCGCAGAGGTAATGGATATGAGTTTGCAGAACAGGGACGATGAATGGTTGATGATAAAAGTGCTCCCCTGGATGTGTGGCGGTTTCTGGCGTGAATGGATGAAGGAATCGTGGAAGCTTGGTGAACGTTGCGAGGGAGAAGAGTAAAAGGATGAGGCGCAGCGGTGTGTTTCTTCCCCTCGCGTGTGGGCGGCTGGTGTGGCGTGGAATTAATACTATTTTAATATCAGAATTTTAGATTTTTTAATTTAAATTTAGATTCTCTAAAAATTATGTTAATAACTCTCCAAATATATTTAATTTAAATTTATCTTTTGATCCAAATTTCTTTAAGAATACCTTTAATTGATTTTAATTTTATATAATAATAATCATTAATCATAATTAATACAATTAAACTCAATAAAAACCCAAAGAACAGTACTAAAATATTCTAAAATCCTACAATTTTACTTAATTAAGTACGATTATTTCATGTATGTTGCTCAACTGAAGGCTCGTTATATAGTTTTAAATTATCTGCACATATCATATTTTAATTATAGACTTTTTTACAAAGATATTTTAATTATAGATTTACATATACCTAAAATGATCATTACAGATTATTCAAGGGAAGTTGATCATTAGTAGGCATTACAATCATTGAGATAGAAATTGAATTAAACATGAAACTTGTGCACAATACATTGGCGATGTTAATTTTTGACTAGTTCGTGTTAATTTTTGACTTGTGCACATTACAGCTAACCACAAAAACTCTTGAGGACAATACTCATTCCCTATTTTTTCTATTATAGTTTATTAATATAAGAGTCAGTTAACTTTTTTTAAGAGATTAAGTAAATTAATTAATTGATGTATTTGTCATTTTCCTTTAAACTACTTTATTTAACTAATCAACTGATATATAATGTAATGAAATACATAAATATTTTAAAATATATCTGATATAATTAAGTAATCTATTTCCCTTTTAAATCTTCTAAAAAACAACTGACTTGTATAATAAGAATCGGAAACAGTATATTGTATATAAAATACTCTGGTTAAGTTACTTATATCCATTATATCAAGCTTCTTCTCCTATTACATGTGGTCATGTACTTTATTTTTAAAAATTATCATTTAACTATAAATTTACATGGGGAAAAAGATATATGGTTGGCCCTTGCGAACAGTTTGATGCACTATCTCCCTTCAACCCTTTGAGTGAAATGCGGCAAAAGGAAAGAAAATCCATGAACCGACCCCATCGTCTCCACCCCGTAGGAACTATGAGATCACCCCAAGGACGCCTTCGGCATCCAGGGGTCACGGACCTTGCTAAATGCAGAAATGTAAATCCTGGTTATTTATGCTCAACGGCTTGAAATGTTTCATATGCCAATCTTGAAAACGCAATGGAGCATCGAAGGCTTATATTTCGTGTTTACATATAAATACACCACACATCTTGGTTCAGGAACCGGGGGGAGTTCACTCCTGAACTCAAAGAAAGCTCACAGCTCTCAATTCTCTCTTAATTCAACTCTGGTCTGTTTTGCTTACATTCACAAGCCTCTATTTATACTAGTTAGGGGCCAACGAAATCATGAAAGGTTACATAATGGGGAGGGGTATCATGATGGGGATAAATCATATCTCCCTTTTCTTTCGGCGCATTGTTTCCCACTTCATTCTCTACCAACTCCCACTTCATTCTTTTCTGTTGGTGCGTTTGGTGGTGATGCTTTTCTTTTCTTTTGGCTTCCGTTCCATCCTCTGCATCATTCTCCCCGGGTTGGACATGACTCGCCCTCGAGTCAATTTCACCATCATCGTCAAGATATGAACCTTCAGCTTGAGGCAACTTGGCGTTTGGTGGTAAAAGCTCGCTCCTTAGATGGATCCAAATCAAGTCTCCTACATTAAAGATTCGTTGTTTCAGGCGCTTATCTCGTGACATCTTGCTTGCGGCATTTGGCTTCTGAATTCTCTCTCGAACTTGCCCGAGCAACTTCTGTTCAACGCTTTCATATGTCTTAGCACTTTCCTGTTGCTTATCAAATGAAAGTGTGAAATCTGAAGAATTAATGGGTTGAGTATTAAACGTAGCTTCAAACGGATGTTTCCCCGTTGTTTGATTGAAACACAATTCTTGGGTTTCAGCTTTCATCATTTTGTGTTCATCCGTATCCATAGCTATATGCAGGCTTTGACTAATTACCAAAACCTCATTCTGATCTACGGATGTAATCTCTTCATCATATATTGGCTCAGTTTCAAAAGCAACAGTTAACTCCTCTTTATCATCATCTTCAAGCGCGTCATTCTCTTGTGTTGGTATTTTTGATTTTTGCATCATGTAGTCAGACACTACATTTTTACAGCTTTCACTGTCAATGATTACGTTACAATCCTTATCCATGTCAGTGCAACTGGTACAAAAGATGTTGCTGTATAACCAAGGATCCTCCTTAACCACCGCTGCGTGAAAACTTTGCCCAATCTCCAAAGCCTCTTCTTGATATGTTAGTGTAACATCCTCATCATAAATTGGTTCGTCTAGATCTGCTGATGTAACCACCTCATCATAAATCAGCTCGGTGTCATAAAAGGTGGTCTCCTCTTCACTTTCATCATGTACTTCTTTCTGATCATCAAGTAAAGCTTGGTGCAGCTCTACAGTAGCTTCCAGCCGCTGTATTCGGCATCTCAACATATTCATCTTCAACTCGTATAATGATTTATGTTTTGGAGACATTCTGATGTTTAGGTAGCAATATGGTAATTTAAAAAAGTTTCCGGGTGAAATTTGTGAATTCTGGAAAGTCCAGGGGTAAAATTGGAAATTTCAGGGGTAAATTGCAATTTCTGAAAGTTTAAGGGCCAAATTACAATTTTTGGAAATTTTCTGGGGTCAAATTGCAATTTCCGAAAATTTTCTAGGGCCAAATTGTAATTTCAGGAAATTTTCTGGGCACTAACTGCAATTTTTGGAAATTTTCGGGGTCAAATTGCAATTTTTGGAAATTTTCTTGGGTAAATCTGCAATTTCTGGAATTTTCTGGGACCAAATTGAAATTGTTAGAAATTTCTAGGGTCAAATTACAATTTCTAGAAATTTCTAGGGCCAAATTGAAATTTTTGAAAATTTTCTGTGCAAATAGCAATTTCTGGAATTTTCTGGGGTCAAATTGCAATTTTCTGAAATTTTCTGGGATCAAATTGCAATTTCTGCAAAATTTTATGGCCAAAAATGTAATTTTCACGAATTTCAGAGCCCAAAAATGTAATTGTCGCGAAATTCTGCTTACTGGATAGGTGACGTGGCAGAGAATGACACGTGGCCGTTTCTGGTTGGTCCACGGGGTGCGGCTGGTCAACATAGACATGTGGCATACGCTGGTTGGTGCACGGTGTGCTGACCGGTCAGGATAGACACGTGGCATACCCTGGTTGGTCCGCGGTGTGCTGACTGGTCAGGATAGACACGTGGCATACCCTGGTTGGTCCGCGGTGTGCTGACTGGTCAACTGTGAAAGGTGGCAGCCTCTGGTTGGTCCACGGTGTGCTGACTGTCAGGATGGACACGTGGCAGACTCTGGTTATTGACACGTGTGTTTGACTGGTCAAAGTGATGACGTGGCGGATGACGTCAGCTCGTCTTCAACCTCAGATTTTCCAGGACGGCGCGTGGTTTTCCAGTGACTGTTTCCAGATTCCGGCGTGGCGCGTGGAGTCTCCTTTTCGCACCGGAAAAACTCTATTCCAAGGTTTTCCGACCTTCTGAACGCAATGGCGACGTCTGTTTGGCTGAAAAAGGTCTAGAAATGCGATTTTCGAGGGAGCAGAGACCTCTGTTATCTCTCCCACTCTGCAACTCCGATTTCTAACGTTTTTCAGGCGGTTCCCTCTCTCTGGAACCAGGCTCTGATACCAAAATGGTTCAGGAACCGGGGGAGTTCACTCCTGAACTCAAAGAAAGCTCACAGCTCTCAATTCTCTCTTAATTCAACTCTGGTCTGTTTTGCTTACATTCACAAGCCTCTATATATACTAGTTAGGGGCCAACGAAATCATGAAAGGTTACATAATGGGGAGGGGTATCATGATGGGGATAAATCATATCTCCCTTTTCTTTCGGCGCATTGTTTCCCACTTCATTCTCTACCAACTCCCACTTCATTCTTTTCTGTTGGTGCGTTTGGTGGTGATGCTTTTCTTTTCTTTTGGCTTCCGTTCCATCCTCTGCATCACATCTTATGTTTACCATGAAGCAGAGTACCTAATGCATTGCGAAATGTAAAGTTAAAGACTACTGTGTATCAATTAAGTTACATTCATTTTCATCATAAATGGTAAATATATTTCATATCCTGATATTTCCACCTTGCATTCAACCTATAGCACCTGAAAACAAAGGTTGAAAAATACATATAAAATGGGAATAAGAAGGCAGACACTTACTATGATCCAAAGATAAATGTAAGAACAATTATCTTATTTAATTTGAACTAACCTCAGGCCAAAGAAAATTATTAATCTCATTAAAAGGTCTCATTATTTTGGCATGGTAAAATGCAACACTTAGAGCAGTAATCCCATTTATAAGATGATTTAGTTGGTTTAACAGGCAAAGGGTTCATTCTCTTCAAGGTCTTGAAACTCAGGCATGAACAGAATAAAGTTAGTTTTTCTTCCAATTAGAATAATTTCATTATGCTATCCTGAACCAGAAATTCAATCAATCTTTCAGAAAGAAAGGAAACATGAAACCAATAGACCATTCAAAAAATATTAAAAGAACTGGTTAAAAAGCTTTTACATACAAGAACCGCGGATAAGGATCCAGGCACGACACAACTCTCTAAATTACACAAGAACAATTAAATCCTGTCATGCCTCTCCTTGTTCATGTCCATGCTTCTCAGTGTCTTAGAAACAAGATGCATATTTTCTCTGTTTGACACAGCAGCTTATCAGCCAAATGGTAAATATGCAGCCATCAGATGCAAATAAGCAGCAGTGAAACTGCAATGCTGAACACTTCAACTTGATTACTTAATTTTCAAACACAAAAAATGTCTTACCTTGGGATCATTCCAGAGGCAGTTTAACAGGTAATAGAATTCAATCATTAAACAAGCAATTCATGCCAGATCAGCTTTTACATGAAGCTCCTTTTATTTTATAGAACAGAAACCCCTTTTCAGCTCCAACCGTTCAATTCAGTCAAAATTAAAACAGTGAGTTCCGTGAAGACAATAATATGAAGGATTCACAGTAATCAAATACCTAAGGGAGAGTAAAAAAATCAATTAGAAAACTAAAATTGGATAGAAAATTCGGGAGAGGAAAAAAATCAATTAGAAAAGGATATAAATTTACAATAATCGAAACTACCCTTTCTCAGATATTAGATATCCAGAATTCAATAATGCATTGCAAGCAAAATGCGAGACGATATTGGAATTTAATTCAACTTCAAAGCACTTAACCGTTAAACATCAGCAAATCGAAAGGCGGAAACAGGTTATGGGTCGATCCAAAACAAAACTAACATCAATAATAGAAGTTGACACCTCAAATTTAACTTTGTCTCCTCCAATTTTCTCGGGAAACAAACAAAAGCGAAAGGAATACCGATTTAAAAGTGAGAGAGATGGAAGAAGAAGAAGAAGAAGAACCTCGTTTTTGTTGTGTTCGTCGACGGCTAAGCGAGCAAGATTTTGTCGATCTCGAGGCTGTTCTGATTTGCTTCAACCTCACGAACACCACCCAATGCTGCCATTTCACTTTACTCTCTTTTGATTCTTCGATCTCTTGCTTTGATATCCTTCTTTTCAGAGTCCTCTTCAGCTTCCGCTTTTATATTGTGTCGTCCGTTAACATTGGCGCCGTTGGAGGAGATCCTCTGTGGGTCCTTTCTATTTTGTAATCTTGACATGCCAACGTGTCACCAATCAAATATTTTCCTACGTTTTGAGGAGGAGGATCAACCAATTACTCGTTGGATAGCTGAAGGGAGCGTGGGAGCCGAGACATAATATTATATTATTTTAATGAAAATGTTTCAATTATCCTTTGTTGTATATCTCGTATCCCATAAATTTCTCATGATTATTTCCCCTTTTCCATGACCTATTATAATATATATTTATTATGGAAAAGAGAAGTAATTAGAAGAAATTTATGGGATATAGGATAATATAGGAAATTTGAAATATTTTTATTGGACAGTACAGTAACATATCGAGAAGATGTAAGTATTCCTTTAGCTTTATACACCTTTCTTAGAATTATAGTTGTGGAAGGGCATTATACTCCATGCAATTAATAATGGGAAATATAAACTTTTAAAAATTTATTTTAGTTATTTATGAATATTGTGTTAATTTCATTAAAATATCTCCTTTAATTATTTACCTTGCATAAACTATCCTGGCATGATACTTTTTAGTATGTGTAATTAATAATAATAGTTTGAACCTTGAAGTCTTACATTTACATTTAAGATTAAAATTTAAGTTAAATTGTTTATATCTATTAGAGTAAATTCACTAAACACACTTGTTATTGTGCATGTCCACTTCTAAACTTACCTAGAAACATTAGTAAATTTTTGTATTAACTCTTCTTTGTAAATTATGATTTATAAATTGTCATCTGATGTTTATGGAGGAAAATTATCTCCAAAGTATCCTGTTATTTATTATTTCTCAGAATTTCGTATCAATAAACCATATAATCCCAATCATTTTTTGTACATTTGTGAATATATTTGTAAATAATGTTAGTTGATGAATTGTAACGCAATTAACTAATGATGTTACGGACAGTTTGTGACAGGATATGAAGGATCCAGTAAAACAAAGTAGCAGCAATGTCATGGAGATTGTGAATTCGAGATGTTAAATGTGAATGCTTTTGTCGACGGCGAAGATGATGGGTCTGTTCGGAAACACGGTAGAGAAATATTTTTACCATTTACGAGGTAAATATATGAATTGGATTATCTTATTTTGTTGAAAAAAGACTGTTGAACACGCATTTAAATTTTTGGCTCCAAACCGTCCCTTTCCACTCAGTTAAACATGTGCTTGCAGAAAAATAAGCTTTTCATCTCAAGATTTCTTTAATACTTCAATTGGGCTCAACAGGAGAATTTTTGTAAAGCAGACATTTTATTTCGTTTTAGGTGATATGCAGTGGGATTATGCAAATGAATTATGTCTGTTTTTGCTCTAGTCTTTGCTATGTACTTTTATTTGTGTGAATATAAAGAATAACGTGAACCTCTTGAAAGATAACTAACTATTCTTCACTTCTTAAATATGAAGTCAATATGTCCGTTTGGTAAAGTGGTGGATAAGTATTTATGGGCTTATTCACACAAGTCGAGGTAAATATGTGGAAGAGATTGTCTCGTTTTATGAAAAAACACTGTTGAACGTGCTTATGGGTATAAGCATGGCATTACCAAACAAGCACAATAACAACGCTAAGACTTATAAGTAATAATTAGTGCGAATTTGAATTGAAATTTAATTTTAATTCTCTATCATAACTTACACACACACCTATATATATATATATATTATACTTTTCTTATAGGGTTCAAATTCGACTTTATGTTTCAGAAGCGAAGTGAAGGTGTTTAATGCTGTTTAGCCCTCTAGTAAGTGATCTAACCTTGTTTTTTCTCTTCTCTTAGAGTTTGTTTGTCAACCAATTCTAGAACTTAGGTTTGGTTTCAAAATCTAAGTTTCATCTCAAAATCAAGGTTTTGTCCAAGCAAAATTTTTTTTCCTAAAAGCTATTTTGATTACAAAACCTCAATTTGAAACCCAGGTTTTATCTTTCCTACTTTTTCTTTCTTTCTCTTTCCTACTTTCCTCTTTGCTATCTACTTTTTTGCCTCGGAATCCGTAAAAGCTAATAACTTCCCAAACATAAATCACTTTTCAAAACCTAGGTTTTACCTCGAAATCTGTAAAAGCTATTTTTCAAAATCTATTCTCTAAAACCTAGGTTTTACCTCAGAATCTGTAAAAGCTATTTTCAACCTTACGTTCAAACAAGCTCTCAGTTTTTTTTAGATTTTGAAATAGTCAAAGAAGGTTAGAGTTTTGATGGATTTTGACTTGTGGAACGTTTTGACCAAATAGTCTGAGTTTAAAAGGATTATATGGTTTATTTTGATGATATTATACGAAGATGTAATTGGACAACTGCCAAGTAATCACTGAATATTGATATCACAGCATCCATCTACTCTCTATTAATATGAAAGTCTGTAATCATTAAATATTTTTTTATATAAAAATATCAAAATAGATAATTGATAACAAAATATTCCGACCTACAAATCTGTAGTAATTAAACTAATAGACATCAACATAAAAATTATCATTAAAAATATACAATTCGAATGTTGTCATTTTGAATGCTAATTTCCTTTTTTTAAAAAAAAAAAGATGCAACCTGAGTCACCCTTAAGTTGCCATGACTTTGGGTCATCGATGTACCCCGAACTGGTTACATAGTTAGGTTGCCGGATTCTAAGTTATCCCAATCGAATCTGTTCGGGTATGATAAGCATCGAGATCAAATCCTCTCCTCTGATATTATGATTTACAATGTTAATATAGTCATTGAACACACCCTTCAATTTTTTGGATAGTGATCATCACTTTCTTTGCCATTATTTGACTTGTAACATGATGTAAATATGTTATTCCATCAATACATTTCCTTTTCGTTCAAAAATACGAGTGCCACGTCATATCCCAATTATTCTTTTCTGTAATTTTACAAATATCCATTACAATTGATTTTGGGGAGAGATGCACAATGAGAAGAAATTTTTGGATGTAAGATCCACAGAAAAACAATAATGTGTGAATTTGGAGATTCGTTGGGAGAAATGTATTTATGGATTCCAAGAAGAATTTACGGAATCTAAGAATATACGGATTTTGAGATTTCTTACGGATTTTAAGATGTCTTTTTATCTTAGTTTGCGTACATCGAAGGAAAAATTTCACAAACATGCACAGTATTTTTATTGATAAGAATATGAATAACGTTGGGGAGTGTGTATTTCTACATTAGAGTAGCACATGGGATCATCGGGAAAAAAAAGCATTGGCGGGTGGGTACCCGCTCCACGGCCCGCATGGTTTTCCCAATTTGGGCTGGTCATTTGCTCTTGAAAAATCACGAATCGCGGAAGAAGGTCCGACCTTCCTATTGTTCTCCGCCTTGTCTAGTTAACATGTGACATAAAATACTGAAGCTTCTTCTTCAGCTCCAATGGCTTCTCCAACTTCGGAGAACGAATCGGCTGCAAACAGAAATATCCTGTCTCTTTACTCCAACTATATCTGGAATCGTCTTCTCGGTTTCTATGCGTTCTCCAGTTCGAATTTCATCGGCACACTCTACAACCTTCGTAACGTTGCTGCTTTTTTCAGATCAGCCAAACGTCGGGAATGCCTTCCTCTGCCATTGCCTTCCAGCTTGCTCGACTCTTCTTTGTATGGCCATTTGACTTTCTCTTTTAGCTTTGTTGTGCCGCCGGGATATTCGATGAGTGCGAATTTGGGAAGTGTCATGTTTTGGGTTGGTTCTTTAACATGCATTGCAAATTAACTCCAAATTCAGTGTCTTTATTTGATGACATTTGCGGTTACTATGTTCTTTTTCTCGTTGCTCTGGCTTTGGAGCTTCTAGCGTTGATTAGTTGCCGTAGACTTTGAATGATTTCAATCAATGCAACGTGCAAAAGTTTATAATTACATGATGCTGAATGATTTGAGGGATTTTTTTTGTGGGATAAAAAGGACTTGTTTCATTCCACTCAACCACTTCCACGCTGCCCACATTGAATTGAGTTCATAGAAAATTGATAAAAATATGAACTTGAACAATTTCGCGTGTCATTTCACTTGTTATATAATGAATATTCTGATTTAGAAGTTTGGTGCCTTTCAGGATTATGAGTAAGCCATCTAGAGTGCATGATGTTCTGGAGGATATATTTGAACATGTTTTAAAAAATTTGCACAGTATTCAAAAGAATCTGCAGTTTTGGGAGTCCAAAGCGGAGGTTAGTTTTTTCTTCCCTTGCCTTGTGCATAGGCTATAAAGTCAATAATATTCATTGCATGCACTGTAATAAGTCATTGTCAACTTTGTTGCTTCCTTTTTTTCGTATTCAGAGATCAAACAGTAGTAAAGCATATTTCATGATTCTTGAGAGAGGTCCAAAGGCTTTTATTGGTGAAACAATTCGCTTATTGCGTG
>JANTPZ010109464.1:0-12474 GCA_025593235.1 Vachellia pachyceras | reverse complement strand
CCTTCTCTTTTCCATTTTCAACTCTTGAAATCCTAGCCATCATCTTCCAAAAGAGAGGCTCATTCAAGAAACCAAACCAAGAAGAAGGTAGTAGAAGGCTAGCTTGAGAAAAGATGAAGACTTAAGAGCTTGAGTGGTTACCTTGTATGCTAGTTCTTCCTTCTTCCTTGTGGGATCAAAAATGGCATCTTGGAAGCTTGGGAGAGGAGAGAAAATTCCAGACTTGGGAGAGGAGGGAGGACGGAAATTTGAGAGGAGAAATAGAGAATTTTACTTATTAAAGACTCCTCTTTTACAATGTGTGGATGAGAATGAAATTTGGGGACCAAGTTGGAGTTTGTGTGATTGTTATGGTGCCACTTGTCCTCTCTTTATTTTCTTAGGGAAAAGTGATTTCTGCCTTCCTTTATAAGCTTGGTTGGGTTGACCAGGCCTCTGCCCGTCCAGTTACTTGATCCGGTGGCACACATTTCTGTAAAGTAACATTTACTCGGGTAACTATCTTTTTACTTTTTCGAAGACTTTATCTCTCATGTGGTACCATTCCCTAGGCCTCCTTGCCTAGGTGGCGTCATCCTTAGCCCAAAGCATCTCCGGGTTTTCCTTGTAACTCGTCAGGATTCCTCGATTTGCGTGCAACACCGTAAAACTCGTCAGGATTCCTCGATTACTCTGTACTTACCTTTCATTACTTTCCCCTTTTTGGGGATTGGAATAAGCTCACTCTAATTGACATCTGGCTTTTCTAAGGAAATAGTCAAGGGTACTCTCTTTGTACTAGCTATCCATTATGAGGACATTTTCTTATCTTGAGCCCATTCCTGGTCATCTTATTCTCATGTTCTAAGAGCAGAATCATGCTTTTGACTCCGAGCCTCTTCATAGACTCCTTTATTGAGGTCCATTATGACCTTATGTGCATCAGCACCCTTCTGTAGGCTTGGTCCCAGACCCTTGCCTCATAACATTACTAAGGGAGCCATTCTTACTCTTTAGAAACCTTTAGACCATGGAACATATGTTAAGAATAAGTTATCTATCCTCAATAATAACTAGACTGATAATTCCCCAAGACTAACCATAGAAACTAATGTTGTTTTCTAAGATCTTGCTTATTCCTTTTTGTTGCTCTAGCACTTTTGTAGAACTTATCTTTCCTTTCGTGCTTCTTAGCTCATCCTTCTCAAGCCACATATCTTTCTGCTATGCTTCTTGAATTCTCAAACATTGATTCATTCCTTTGACTAATTTCTTCAATGTCTGTTCTATGCCAATATGCTATATCTCAGGATTCATCAATCCTTACTACTTCTTTAATCTTTACTAATACATTGCAAAGAATGAGGACTAGCATTCTGCTCATCTCATTAGTTCATCTGGTACCCAAACCTTTTTAGGGAATTTTGTCCCTGACTGCCATTAGCTCATTCTTTCTCTCTTCATATTAGGAATGATTTACTCCACATGCCTTATTGTTACTCTTTTCTTTCTCGTGGGATAACATAGGAAGTACACAATGGTTTCCCATTTGAGTTCTATTTATTCCTGTCTATCAGGAATTTGCTTTTCTCCCCATCTCTCAGGAAGTAGCTTGCCTTGTACTAGGGCAATTAGTCCTACGTACCCCTGTCTATCAAGGTTTGCCTTTCTTCCTGTCTATCAGGAAGTGGCTCTCCTAACTAAGGTGATTCGCCTAACTGCGGCGACTTTAATCATCATACTCCTAACTGTAGCGATGGCATAGGAAAAATCACCATTCCAAACTTTAAAGAGATACTTTTTGGCTAAAGCATTCTCTGATATGCTTTCATTGAGTCATTCCTCTTCTCATACTGACTCAACGTACTTTGTCCCATTTAGGGAATCTTTCTTATCTTTCTTATTCAATTAGCAGTGGCATTCACTAATGAGATGTTCACTTCTCACATTCATATTAGGCGTGAGGGTCACACCTTTCTATGATGCCTAAACACACAATGAAATATCACTAGTTTAAATTGCATCTCTTAAGGTATCTCTGAGCTCTGTATTACTTGCCTTTATCATCCTGAGGTGTGTCATATCACTTCTTTCTCATCATTTGTATCGTCATGATGCGCTACCTTACTTTCCTTCCGATAGCCCTTAAGATTCCTTGACCAATCCGCCCATGGTTATTTCAGCTTTGCAATTCATTCTCATATGAATCTTTTATCATATGAGGATTTAAGCCTATATACTAGCAGATAATTCATCACGAAGTATCCTCAAACTCCGCTGCTAGTACTATACCTTTATTACTGTTAAACTTGGGCTAGTTCACGTTGGGACATCTGTTGTGGTTACTGAACTTGCTGCTGCTATGTCTATCACAATCTATCTGGCTTACTCATAATAGTCATGAAGCCTTTCAGCAGCTCCAGTACTTCTGGTACTGTCTGCTTCAAATTTCTTTAGGACATTATCCATAACTCATTCAACGTCTGCCCAACTTATTCTCACACTTAAATGTCATAAGATATAGCCCAAAATAGTACTTTTGTATCATAATCGTGCTTCAACTATTCACACTTTATGCCTTTGTTTGCTTCTGGCATTTTAGTCACTAGACAGGATTTCATTCTTGACTTTATCCAATCATCCTGCTTCTATAATTCATTTTAACCTCTAAATGATTATGATGTATGGAACTTTATCTCTGATAGTATATTTTGTCCAGTACACGATCATATCCTAGCTCACTAATAGCTTAGGATGCATAACAACCTCAAATGTTACTGGACCATCAAAGATTCTTTCCTTAAACATTTCTTCCATCTCAATCTCAGAGGTAAGATTCAAACCCATTTAATACGAGTCTATCTGCGACGAGTCTAATACTCAGTAGTACACATAGTGCGTGGTCGGTACTCATGGTGATATACAACTTGCCTCCCTGGTTGTGCATGTAACGTAATCATATGATGCTTACTATGATGATTTCTGATAGAAATAGCCGGGGAATGATATCGATGTTTACTTGGCACCTTTGATTGAAGACTTAAAGAAGCTATGGGAGGAAGGTGTTGATGTGTTTGATGCATATAAGCAGGAGTCATTTAAGCTACATGCGATGATCTTCACAAAGATAAATAACTTTTCTGCGTACGGTAACTTGTCAGGATACAGTGTCAAGGGGCATAAAGCATGTCCGATATGTGAAGCATACACACACTTCCATCAACTTAAGCATGGGAGAAAAACCGTATACCTTGGTCATAGGAGATTTCTTCATCGGTTTCACCCCTATCGCAGGTTAAGAAAGAGTTTTAATGGCTTACTGGATAATGGAATGGCTCCAAAAGCATTAACCGGAGAGGAAGTGTATAGCCGGATAGAGCATGTCAACGTCATCTTCGGTAAGAATCAGAGAAGTGCCAGTGAGAAGAGCATATGGAAGAAGTGGTCAATCTTTTTTGATCTTCCATATTAGCGTACTCTTGATGTGAGGCACAGTATCGATATAATGCATGTGGAGAAGAACGTTTGTGATAGCCTTGTCGGGACGCTGTTGCACATACCAGGAAAGACTAAGGATGGAATCAGTGCGAGACTAGACTTGGTTGAAATGGGAATAAGAGAACGGTTACATCCAAAGCTAAGAGATGATAGTAAAAAGGTGTACATGGAGCCAGCAGCACATACACTATCAAAAGCCGAGAAAAAAAGTTTTTACGAGTGTTTGCATACTATTAAGGTGCCATAAGGGTATTCTACAAATGTGAAAAGGCTTGTTTCATTAGACGATTTGAAGCTCGTGGGATTAAAGTCCCATGATTCTTATATATTGATGCAACAATTATTACCTTTGGCTATTATAGGCATTATGAAGGATGACGTTTGAGCCACCATAACTAGGCTTTGTGTTTTTTTAATGCTATATGTAGCAAAGAGATAGAAGTTGAAAAGTTGGATGAATTGGAAAATGAAGGTTACATTATTCTCTCCCAATTAGAGATGCATTTTGCCTCTGCATTTTTTGATATAATAGTCCATCTGGTTGCTCATTTAGTAAGAGAAATAAGGCTGTGCAGTCCGGTTTACCTAAGATGGATGTACCTTTTTGAGCGTATCATGAAGGTTTTAAAAGGTTATTCAAAAAATCCTTATCGACCTGAAGCATCCATTGTGGAAAGATATGTAGTGGAAGAGGCTATGGACTTTTGCAGTAATTATCAATCTGAGGTGATGCACAATCACGGTATGAAGAAGGCGCAAGCAAGGGAACACGAGGTTTAAAAGTGAAGAGTATGCCTCGTGAAGAAGTGTTACAAGCACACCTATATATCTTGAATAATATGGAAGAAATTCAACCTTATTTCCATGAACATAAACAGGTGTTAAAAAAGATGTATCCTAAAAAGAATGACATGCATATAGCAAATGAACAGAACAAGACATTCATAAGATGGTTGAAGGAAAGGGTTTCTCGTGACATTGATGCTTCTGAGATGACCAAATGGTTAGCATGGGGGCCTGCATTTGAGGTGGTCACCTGGAGTGGTTATGACATAAATGGATATTCATTCTACACAAAGATTCAAGACGACAAAAGTACAGTGCAAAATAGTGGGGTGATGGTTGTAGCTGAAGCCATGCATTTTTCAAGTTCAAAAGACAAGAACCCTGTATTGGCATCTATGGCTTACTATGGAGTTATTGAAGAAATTTGGGAGATGACCTACAATAAGTTTAAATTTCCTTTATTCAAATGTATGTGGGTTAATAATAATGCCGTTGTAGTCTACCAACAGCTTGGATTTACCTTAGTTGATCTTAAAAGAGTTGGTTATAAAGATGAGCCATTCATTCTAGTAAGTCAGGCCAGAAAAGTGTTTTATATCCCAGACCCAGCAAATAAAAAATGTTGATTGTACTTCAAAGTAAAAAACAAAAGGATGGTGATCCAACCTTTAACCTGGATTATACACCCCATTTTACTATAAATCCGCCTAGACCACGTGAAGCGGAATTGATTGATGATGATCACTATGCTGTAAGACAAGATCACTATGAAGGAATATGGGAAAATACATAAAGTAAGGAGTTGATTACGATGAGTTATAGTATTGTATGTTATATGTTTTTACCTTAGTTTACTTTATTCATGATGATTGCAATTTATTTATATTTGACGAATTCTTAACAGAAATATGAGTTATTCATGCTGATTGCAATTTATTGATCTCTTAACAGAAATATGATGAATTTTGATGAATCACACAGTGATGGACACGTAGATGAAAACCCAATGGTGGTACTAGAGCCTAATATGAAAAAGGTTAGGGGATGTACAACTATGGCCTCCTTAATTGCATGTTGTCGCCAACAAAAGGGGAAGTGCATGTAGAATTCGATGCCGATATGAATCCTATCGGTGATGAGCAAGATCAATTTATCAGCTATTTAGGGTATTTGGCACGGAGCAAAGTTAGCATACTGTACCCTGGATGGTGGTCTGTTCCACAAGAAACACAGGATATGATATGGCAAGAAATTGTGGTATGTAACTTTCAACACCACTTCATTTATGTCTTTATTTCGATTGGTTCAAATTTCATTATACAATGTTGTACTTTGCAGCAAACCTATGATGTTCCAGACACTAAGGAAATGAAGAAGCACTGGATGGGGCTTGTTCGCATATGATGGAAAGACTTAAAGAACAAGCTGACACGATATTATGTTCGGGGGTCAAAGAAAGATGAAGATCTGTGTCAGAAATATCTGTTTATGTCCCCAAAGATTGGAGGCTGTTTGTGGCATCACGACAAGACCCATAGTTTCAGGTAACATCCTTCAGTTATCACATACGAATTGTTGTCTACATTTTGTTGCTATCACTGACTCATATTTCCCTCTTATGCCTTAATAGGAATTAAGTGAAGCCAACAAACAAAAGGGTGTTGCAAATATCTATCCGCATTGTCTTGTGGAGGATACAGAAAGCTTCAACAAAAGATGATGGCGAAGAAGGAATAAAGATTGCAGGAGGCATCCGCCTCAGATCTCACCTTTGTCGTTCAGGCCCCTGCTCCTCCTCCACGTCACATAAAATGGAAAGCAACGAGGATGAAAGGTGGCAAGTACATAAATGAAGCAGTTGCTGAGGTGGCTGGAAGGATTGTAAGTGCTGACATATAATAATTGCATGTGATTATTTGACTTGAGTTTATTGGTACCTCACTTATGACGTATTATATGATGCAAGATGACCTTACATAGCAGAGAAGCTAATGAGCTTTCAGACAAAGTGGGAGGATGGACATCTTAGTGACGGTGCTTGGAAAGCTAGATAACCCAGGCCAAGTTCAAGGGGAACCAGTCTAGGAAAATATTTTGGACAACCATCTCAACAGTCCACTGAAGCGCAGATTCAATCTAGAGTAGCTGAGATGCATCAATCACTCCGTGAAGAGTTTGATGCTCAACTTCGTAGCTCAATCCAAAGCCAGATACAAACCCAGATGATGGACAATCTACGTGAGCAGATGAGAGCTGAGATGAGAGAGCAGATGAGAGCTGAATTCGCAGCTCTCCTGAAATCGAGGAAGCTGATTGTGGGTCATGGTATAATGTATGAATTCGTTATCGACAAGGATGATGTGAAAAAATTCCTATCGCTGGAGGACCTAGATATAGCATGGCTTTAGTTTGCAATCTTGTAAGTTTTTTATATTCCTATCTTCAATTGATGATGTCATTTTTTAGGTTTTATCTAATTCACTATTTCTTTTATTATTTAAATCTTTAATAGGACCTTCCACAATATTTGTGTCGACTTTTCTAGAGGTGATTTGTATGGATTTTTATGTCATGCGAATACAACAAAGAGTTACAATTCTCTAGAACATAGGGTGCATTACGTTGGGAGCACAATAAGAGAAGACATTAATCCAAAGATGTGTTACCTAACGCCATTAATTGAAAGGTACGAAATTATAGTTATCCCTTTAACAATTTAGCCGAATTGGTAATAATTAACTTGTTTTGCTACTTCATTTTCATTTATATGTGTTGGTGTAGTCATCATTGGAGTCTTTGTGTTGTCTGTCCCCTTGTGAATACTATGTATTGGTTTGATCCGTTGTCTGGCAGAAAAGCAGGGGCGACCAAAAATAGGTCTTTGATACGTAAGTTTTTCCATTTGTAAATTATTGCTTTTAACAATGTTTAAATATGTTTTTTCATATGTAACTATTGTCAATTCAATCGCAGCGCACTCAAGACATACCGATTTATGGGCGGTAAACGTGAAGGTAGTAATAAAACCACATAGTGGTCTTATCCAAAAGTAAGTACTTTGACTTTAAGTTCTTTCATTGAAAGTCATTTTATCCCTTTATACGTTTTAATAATATGTTTTTTATCTTTAGTGCCCTCGACAATCAGGCAATACTGAGTGTAGGTATTATGTCATCAGTTACATGTATAATATTATTCAAAGTTGATTGACTAGAGTTTAGAAGAGGTAATACGTAATCTATCAAATATTGATGAGTTAATCGTTTAGTTTGAAGAATTTGAATTGGTCTAATAATTGTTTTTAAATTTGTAGATTTTTTATAATGATGATACTTACTTGGCTACTGACATTGATTTGATCAGAGATTTGTTGGCTAGACGTCTCCTTGACTTGTAAATAATGCTTATTTCTTCAAGGTGAATATATAGTTCTAACTCTTCATGTCGACTTTTATAGAATTAATTAGATTGATGAATTGTGTTTCTCTGCCACAAATGTACAATGATCTTTGCTCAGTACATGAGACAATATTACTTTTGTGTTTTGCTGCCACAAGGACTTGGCTTAGGTAGATATATAAGTCTAACTCTTGATGAATTTTGTGTTTCTCCGCCACAATGACATTTGCTTTTTAACTCTGATATGTGTTTTTACGTCTGGACTTGATCTGGTGTACAAAATAAAATTGTAAATTGAATCAGATGTAGTAAAGGGGTTAAATAAAATTGAATAGAACTTTTTAAAAAAAATATTAATATGCACCCTATTTAGTATAAGGGGCGCCGTAGGCTAGACCTAGGGCGCCCTATATTTGAATATAGGGCGCCGTAGGTCTAGCGTACGTCGCCTTTAACAATATAGGGCGCCGTAGACCTTAACTTTCTACTCCCATCACATTCACGCCCCCCTGAGAAAGTGCGTCAATTGGGTTAAAAATAGGGCGTAAAAAGTACTTTTTGTAGTAGTGAATTTTGCCTTCTAAACCCATTGGAAGCATCAAAATAATCAAAAACTCACTCCTTCTTTGAGAATAGCTGCAGGCCAAAAAATATGGAAAAATGAGATTTTGCAACAATTCTTTCCATACACTTGCATAATCTCTCTTCTACACCAACTTTCCATCATTTAACAACACAGAACCACTCTTCCCTTGCAGATCAATTTTGTGCAGCAGCATCCCCAATTAGGGTTTAATGCCAAAAATTCAACACAAGTCCAAATCAACTCAAACCAAGCATCAATTTATTGCAAATTGCATGAGAAGTTGATTGGTGACCTTTGATTGATCTAATTCACTCTCTCCTTCATTTTCTCTCTCTAAAACCTAAAATTTAGCAGCCTAAATATACCACCATATAAAAAATTGTACCATTCAAAAGGAAGAGAAAAGGTCTCAATTTTATGCAAGAAATTAAGCTTGGAAGCAACTTTTACCTTGATCATTGCTTGAAATTCCTCTCCTTGCCTTGAAGACCCACAGTTTGCTCCCCCTTGTTTTCTTTCTTTAGTTGGTCGAAAATGGCAGAAAAATGGGTTGGAATTGAGTTTTAAAATCTGTCCATTAAGTTATAAAAATTGTGGGGTCCACTTGTACTATAAAGTAACTTTACACTTATGTAAATTACCACTGAGTTAATATCGTTCTTGTTTTTCTTCTTTTAATATGAAGACACCAAGTGGCACATTCTGAAGCCCCACAATCTCCTATATGAAAGTGAAGTTGCTTTATGGTTACTTTAGCCAAAAAATTTCTTTCAAAAATTCTTTTTGGGGATTTTCTGATCACTTGACCAATTTGGTGTCCTTATAAATTCCTATAATTCCTTTACTCTTATTATCATTTTTTCTTCCTCAATTTCCATTCTGAATGTGTCTTTAATTAATTTCTGAAGAAAACCCTATTTCGAGGTTTTTCTGGGCCAACAAACCATTTCTAACTTTCTCTTGAAATCAATTTTATAAAATACTAGAATTTCTTAGTTGTTTTTCTTGACTCTGAAATCAAATATGTGAGGCATCTAGGTATTATAAATAATTATATTTGACTAATTGTTTATTAAATAGCCAAATATTTTATAACCTTTAAAATTCTCGTAAAGGTCATTCTTGCCATTCTAACCTGAACTGGGCTTCAATTACAGGTCAGTAATTTTTTTATCTTTTAGGACTCTAAAATTTGTTGAGATTTTAGTCAAACTTTGACCAAAATGCCCTTTGACTTTTTTAATTTACCAAAATGCCTTTAAATTTCAAAAATGACATTTTGGTTCTAAGAGATTTCGAATTCACACATGGGTCCTTATTTCAAAATGTCACTTTGATCCCTTAATTTCATGAAATGACACCTTTGTTCCTTGCTTTTCAAAATGACTATTTTGCCCTCACTTTTCTATATTTGGCAAATGACATTTTTCACTTTTCTTTTCCTTTTCTTTCATCCTCCAAACTCTTAATTAGTCTGTAGTCATTCATTCAACCTTTATATCCGGTTATCAAAAACTTAGATATTATACTTATGCTTTTTTATTACCGTCTCTGTTTGGTCTCCAGTGCTTGTGGTCTAGGCGTTGGTTTAAGCGCCTAGGCCCTTGTACTCTCTGCTTCTTCTCTATATTTTCTTTTGTTTGATGTAAGTGTTATCCCATAATACTTTCATAAGTCAATGTCTCCCAAAGCTTAGTAGAGCGGTTGTAATCACTTGATAGTTCTACAAGCGATTAATATAAAAAACATAAACTAGCTAGGACTATGATCAAAATATAGATGCACAATCGAGCAATAATGTGCAATCAAAAACCAAATGCACATTTTCTACCTTGAGTATAAAAAATATGCACAAATATATCAAAAGGTGTATAAGACTCAAGGAAAATGTGCTGAAATGATATGAAATCCTAGATGTTAACAACTTGTAAAAGCTCTCTCAAGTCAAGAACATGTGTTTAATTCTATTAATTGTTCAATCCCTTATTACAATTAATAAAAACCCAATTTTCAAGCCACAATCCTAATTTAACTATGCAAGGTTTGCAAGTATATCTCTATTTTACCAACAAAACCTACAAGTGTTAAACTCCTCTCCATCTGCTTCAAAAAAATGGGCGACTATTGTCTGTAAAAGAGGATGAAGAAGGAAACGTCTGATTGGTAGATAAATTAGAAAGAGCAATATTATGACTATTTAATCGGGCCTCACGAATCAGGAAGTAACTCAGCACATCCTCAAGAGTAAGGGCAGTAGCACTGGTAGTAAGAGAGGCAACAATAAGATCATTATTAGAACCAAGCCCATTTAACAAACAATTAAAAAAATATGTATTATTAACAAGTTCTCCAACTGTGCTTAAAGCATTATGCCTTGTTTGGTACATGGAAGAGTTTTTATGGAAGTGGAATTGGAAGCGGAAAAGGGATTAAAAATTATTTGGTATGCTCATAAAACTATGATAAAATTTATAACCAATATGTCCATTTACAATGTGAAAAGACATATATGACCTTCTTCGAAAACCCTACTGCCTTAAAGAACTGCTGTGTCGTCAACCACCATAGGCACCATGCCCAACCACCGCAAAAATGTCCACAATTCTCCATTTTTGCACAAATTTCAGGCATAATCAATCAGTAATAACTTAAAACAAAAAAGAAGAGATTGAGAGAATAGTTGGATATGGGTTTGAGGAGAAGAAGAGGAAGGAGAAGGGATCGAGATTCATGATTTGAATACTACTCCGTCACAGATTCGTAGCAGATATGTTGAGTATTCGTTGGAGAAGGAAAGGAGAAGAGGTGGATGATGGGGGTAAAGATGATGAGTTCAAAGAGAAGAAGAGGGAGGAGGAGTTGAGAATCTTGATTTTAATACTCCACCATCGCAAATCTAAATATTCACCAGAGAAGAGGAGGAGGATGATGGTGTCACAAGTATGAATACTCATCCATTGCAGATATGAATATCCTCCATCACCGGTGTCTACCTTCACTGTCATCCTTTGTTACCGTTATCCTCTATCATTGTTATCTTTCGTTGCCATTGTTGATTTTTCAGGTTGGTTTTTTCATGGTGAGGCTTATAATGGTTAGAATATGAGTGCCACATCTATAGAACTGAATTGCATCCTACCAAACATACCAAAATCACAATGCCACCCTCAATTCTAGTTCCAATTCTCTAGTTCCATGCTACCAAACAGGGCATTAAAATATTAATATTGATGTGCTAAAACAGGGCAACCAAATGGTATATAAAAGGTAGGATGATTGGTGTTGTATTGGAAATGACCCCTTCTACAAGTGTTGAATCTTCCTCCTCTGGCTCTAGAAAATCAAGCTCCTTTCCTTCTGCTTCAAAAAATAGACGAAGTATTGCCTCTAGAAGAGGGTGAAGAAGGAGAGGTTAGATTGGCAGATAAATTAGAAAGAGCAGTATTATGACTATTTAATCAGGCCTCATGAATCAGCAAGTAACTCATCATATCCTCAAGAGTAAGGGCAATATAATAGGTTATAAGAGAGGCAACAATAGGATCATAATCAGAACTAAGCCCATTTAACAAACAATTAACAAAATTTGTATTATTAACAAGTTATCCAGCGATACATAAAGCATTTGAAATTAACATTGCTCTCCTAAAAGAATCAAAAATAGATTCGACACCCTTTTCTTAATGAAGTAAGATCATTGTGTAATTGTAAAAGCCTTGCCTGAGATTTTTTAGTGAACAATCATTGAACTTGTTTTTACCAATGATGGACTTAGACAGAGAAGAGATTAGAACAGAAAGTATATATCATTTGATCTTGAGAGAACCATTTTAGATCAGCTAGGTTTGGATCACCATATTAGAAAGAGTAGAGTGAGTTGAGGAGAACTACCATCAAGGAGGGAAAATAACTACCAAATGGTGTGTAAAAGGTAGGATGATTGGTGTTTGTTCACCGTCTAACTTACCGCAAGTGTACGGGTCACAAGTAGTATGAAAATATTGTTCCCACAAGAACTAAAGCACAAGCGAGATAATCAATGCAATCACGTACTCAATTAAGTTGAGTGAAATCATTTGAGTAGTTTATATCCCAAGAGTTTACCAAATTCAAGAAAAATGACAATAAAATAAGAAAGCCAAATTGGAACTTTAATTCAAGGATGAGAGATGCATATGATTATTTTTCACCATTGCAATTCATGAGACTTAAATAAATTCAACTCT
>JANTPZ010109463.1:0-10376 GCA_025593235.1 Vachellia pachyceras | reverse complement strand
AGTAGCAAGGACCAGGAAAGGGATCAACGTGTCACAACGGAAGTATACGCTTGATTTACTTCAAGAAACAGGGATGCTTGGAGTGAAACCAGATGAGACTCCAATGGAAGAATCATGCAACCTTGAAGTTAAAGGAGAAGGAGTACCTGTAGATTCTGAGAGGTATAGACGATTGGTGGGAAAACTGATATACTTAACTCACACCCGGCCAGACATTAGCCATGCAGTCGGAGTAGTGAGTCAGTTCATGCACCAGCCTCAGGAAGAACACATGACTGCTGTTTACAGGATCCTAAGCTACCTCAAACTCAATCCAGGAAGAGGAATTTATTTTGAAAAGGGAAGTGCTAGAAATATAGAGATTTACACTGACGCTGATCATGCTAGATCTGTGGATAATCGAAGATCAATAACGGGTTATTGCACATATGTTTGGGGTAATCTTGTCACTTGGCGAAGCAAGAAACAAATAGTGGTATCCAGAAGCAGTGCTGAAGCTGAATTGAGAGCTGTAGCTCTTGGGGTATGTGAAGGAATGTGGCTCATCAGACTTCTAAAGGAGCTAAGAATTCCATACGAAGGCCCCCTGGACCTCTGGTGTGACAATAAGGCAAGCATAGAGATGACTAAGAACCTGATCTATCATGATCGCACGAAACATGTTGAAATTGATAGGCACTTCATCAAAGAGAAAGTTGAAGGTGGCATCATCAAGTTGGATTATGTACGATCAGCAGACCAAGTTGTAGACATTATGACCAAACCTCTCCCTCGAATCAAATTTGAAGGACTTCGAAGCAAGCTGGGAATGATAGATATTTATTCCCAGCTTGAGGGGGAGTGTTGGAAATAAATCAAATTTGAATCAGATTTACTTCCTAGAATCATGCCTAGGATTAGGACATAATAATCCTCATTAATGCTATTGATTGTATTTGCTGATATTATGCTCTTTGATTGATTCATGTTCACCTATAAATTGTACTCAGTTTTCCTCAATAATATACATCAATGTGAGTGTTTCTCCACTTCAATAATATGTATACTTCCTCACCTGAAAGAAACCAATCTCTTTACATGCGATCTGAATTTTCTCAAGTGTTTGAGACCTTGAAGATGGATGGTTTAAGTAGGAAAGGTCTATCAAAGGAAGGTCTGTTGTCTTACCCATTTGCAAAGGCCAGCAAGCAAAAATCCGACAGAAACTTATTCCTGAAAATTAATTCATGAACTGAAAAAATGCATTAACATACAATTCAACTTGTAATCATCACCTAACACAAGATTTTTTTTATGAACCAAGCTTTGGTCCTGGAATGACAACGTCACAAAGGAAAGCAAAGTAGAAATTTCCAATAATATCAAACTTCTTTAAAGAAAAATTTGTTAAAGTTTCTCATACAGGACAAAATTGTGCGATTTCCATTTAATTTGCTGGATTTATGTATATTGTCGAAGAGTCCTGATATATATAACCCCCTCCATTTAGAGGAAGCACAAAAATCTGAAAACTTCAATTTTATCTTGTTTTAATGGCTACCATATACAGATGACAGAAGCATAACTGCGTCAGAAAGCAAAAAATTCTCTACAAAAAATAGAATAAGAAGACAAGTTGGGCAATACATATAAACTCTGTTTACTGGTATATAAATTTCAGAAATTCGGGAAATAGTTAGTGTATAGGAGAAATTAATCAAGATCTTACTTTACTTGCCCACCATGAGAGCATTTGGCATACTTCTTCCCTGACGAGTTCAATTAGGTTGATCGATTAACGAAGAAAGATGATAAAACTTGAGTTGGTATGTAAAAGCAAATGAAGGCAAGAGTATTTATTAGAGGTGTGCATGTAGAAACAAGGCTTTATTAAAGGTGCTTTGTACTTGTTAGAATGTGATTTAGAACTGTAATCTGTTAGTTAGAATATTGCTGTTATCCCTCTGATTAGAATTCTGTTAGAATATTCCTTCTGTTGATTATGTTATAGGCTTATCCGTGTGTGATAGTCATGCACCGGGTTTGTTATTTCTTCATCCTTATTGTACAGGTTGCCTATATATACACAAGTAATAAACCTACTCTGAGTATTACATTGTGTAACTCAGACTTCACATATTGAGAACGTTTTCTATCTTGGTATCAGAGCAAATCATGAGCTCGTCATCTTCCTCCTCTGTTGAAACTGCCTCAACCACTGTTCCAAAAACATATGCTCTGTTCAGCTCATCCAGCCAGAGCTCTGCAATCAAGTTGGATCGCTCGAACTTCTTGGTATGGGAATCTATTGTCCTACCGTTGATAGAGGGTAATCGCCTCGACGATCATGTCAGCCGCACAGGTGCCGCGCCTCCTAAGCTTATTCCTGATTCAGCAGGACCCACACTCAATCCAGCTTTCAGTGATTGGTTCGCCACTGATCGTCTCCTTGTTGGGTGGTTGCAAAATACGATGACTCAAGATGTTGCAGCTCAACTTCTCCACTGTCAGACGGCGAAAGAGCTTTGGAATGCGGCACGAGATCTCACCTGTGCATCCACCAAAGCCAGAGTAATAGTTGCCAAGAACGAACTTCACAACACCAGGAAGAACGCGATGTCAATGGAAGATTATCTCACTAAAATGAAAGGCCTGTCTGATGCGTTGGCTCTTGCTGGTTCCCCGATCGCTTCCGACGATTTGATCTTACACACTCTCAATGGTCTAGATGCTGAATATAATGCAATTGTGGTGAAGCTCATCGATAAACCTGATCCATCATGGATAGACACCCAAGCAGCACTTCTCGCGTTTGAAACGCGTCTGAATCAGTTGAACCATTTCTCCAACCTGAGTATTCAGCCAACCATCAACTTCGCTCAAACTGATGGTCGAATCAACAGTCCAGCTCGTGATACAAATCGTACTCGAGCGTGGCGAGGAGGTCCCCGCAACTCAAGGAACAGTGGAGGCCGTTTCCGTGGATGTCGTGGTGGCAGACCTTTCTGCATGCATTGTCAACGACCAGGACACTCTATTGCTACATGTTACTACCGGGATAATAGTCCCTTTTCTGGTAATTCCTCTGGATATCCAAATCCAAATTCACACCGTTGCTGACCCTGCCTGGTATGTGGACAGTGGTGCTAACTACCACATTACTCCTCATCCCGAGCAACTAGATCAGCTGCATTTTGTTGGTAAGTCGTATCTTACTACCTGCACCGGTGAGCAGAGTCCAATTTTAGGTGTAGGTTCCACTACACTATCTTGTTCTGCTTCTAAATTGCATCTTAACAATGTTCTGTGTGTGCCTTCTGCGAATAAAAAATTGCTGAGTGTGCATAAGTTGGTTAATGATAATCCAGTCAATGTGAGTTTTACTAATCAAGGTTGCACTGTGAAGGACATGAATACGAACAGAGTTTTGCTCCAAGGGAGACCTCAAGCAGGAATGTATCCAGTCACAGCAAGTCAGCAGACAACAAATCAGCAGCTCATCATTCACAAATGTCCTAAAGCCTATGCAGCAAGTCTGGTGCAGCCATAACCAGAAATGATTCAGTGGCATAATAGTCTAGGCCATCCTAGTCTTCAAGTTTTAAATGAAGTTTTGAGCAAGTGTAATATCCCGAGATACTCAATTAAGAACTCATTTGTATGTGAAGCCTGCCAACTAGGGAAATCAAAATATCTACCGTTTCCAAAATCTAATTCTCATGCTAAACATCTTTTTGAATTAGTGCATACCAACCTATGGGGCCCAGCTCCAATTTGTTCATCAGGTGGCTATAGATTTTATGTGCACTTTCTAGATGACTATAGTAGACATACATGGTTCTATCCATTGAAACATAAAGGAGAAACGGTGAATGCGTTCAAACATTTCAAGAATCTTGTTGAGAATCAATTTAATCAAAAAATTAAAGCAGTTCAGTGTGATAATGGTTCAGAATTCAAGCCGTTAATTTCGATAGCACAAGATGAGGGAATCCAATTTCGATACACATACCCCTACACATCCGCTCAAAATGGAAGGGCCGAAAGGAAGCATCGGCACATTGTGGAAATGGGTTTGACACTGCTTGCCCAAGCTCACATGCCTCTAAAATACTGGGTAGAAGCTTTTGGAATGGCATTCTTTCTCATTAATCGCCTACCTACTCCAGTTCTTCACAATAACACACCTCTGTTTCTGCTCACGAAAACAGAGCCTGCGTATACGGATCTCAAACCGTTTGGGTGCACGTGTTTTCCATGTCTAAAGCCCTATAACAACCATAAGCTCGCTTTCCGCAGTAAAAAGTGTGTTCTCCTTGGACCAGCTACACAACACAAAGGGTTCAAATGCTTGAGTGATTCAGGTAGAATATTTGTCTCACGACATGTTTGCTTTTGACCCCACTCAGTTTCCTTTTGCTTCAGGATTTTCTTCTAGCAGAACTCAACACACTGATGATACTTTCCCTCTGCACCTTTCACTGCCTCAAGTGAATCGCACAATATCTATGGCTAGTGAGCAGCATGATGACGTGCAACAGAATCTGGTCAGTACGTATCAGACGTCGCAATCTCAGTCCAGTTCTAATGAAACTTCTCAACAGGAGCCTGAATTGTCTGTCTCTCCAAATGAGGCTCAATCCAGTCCACAAGATACTCAATGCATGTCCAAGCCCATTAGTCAACATCACATGGTCACCCGGGCCAAAGATGGCATCGTGAAGCCCAAATACCCTTATGTAGGGTTGATGCAAGCAGAGAACCCCATTCTTCGTTCCACAAGCTCCGAACCAGCAACAGCTGCAGATGCATTGTCATCACCGGAATGGCTGCAAGCCATGAGAGCTGAGTATGACGCTCTTATTCGCAATGGAACATAAACGCTTGTCCCGCGCGCCAGACAAAAGCTCATTGACAATCGATGGCAGACGCCTGGGGTCGATTTTGGCGAGACTTTTAGTCCCGTTGTCAAGACCACGACTATAAGAGTCATTCTAACACTTGCCGTCACCTATAACTGGGAAATCCGACAGTTGGATGTAAACAATGCGTTCCTCAACGGTCATCTTCAAGAAGAGGTATTCATGAAGCAGCCAGAACGGTTCGTTGATCCGAAGCGACCCACATGTGTGTAAGCTTTCCAAGGCTCTATATGGTCTGCGCCAGGCTCCAAGAGCCTGGTTTGATCATTTGAAAATCACTTTACTAGGTTGGGGATTTCACAATGCTCGTAGTAATATATCTTTGTTTATGCTTCACACCTCAAGCCTGACTGTGTTTGTCTTGGTGTACGTTGATGACATATTAATAACTGGAAATAACTCTGGATTTGTGAATAGATTTGTGTAAAAACCGAACAAAACCTTCTCATTGAAATACCTAGGCCCCGTATATTATTTCTTAGGCTTGGAAGTAGCTCGCAGCAGTCAAGGTATATACCTAAATCAAGCCAAATATACCATTGATTTGTTGGAAAAATTTGGTATGAATGGTTGTGCTTCTGTACCAACGCCTATGGTGACTGGTCGACTGTTAACTTCTGAGGATGGAGAGCTAATGCATAATCCTACTGAGTATAGGAAGGCGATAGGTTCCTTGCAATATCTCACAACCACTCGTCCAGATATCTCTTACACTGTCAACAAGCTCAGCCAGTTCTTGTCACAACCTAGGACCAGGCACTGGCAAGCGGTGAAGCGCGTCTTTAGGTATCTAAAGGGTACTTATGATCTCGGTCTGCACATTAAGCCCCTTAGGAACTTTCAGTTAAATGCGTACACCGATGCTGACTGGGAGTGTGACACTGAAGATAGAAAATCAGTTGCAGGCCTATGTGTTTTCCTGGACAATACTCTGATTTCATGGTCTTCGAAGAAGCAAAGGGTTGTATCAAGGTCCAGTGCTGAATCAGAATATAGATCACTTGCTGATGGAGCAGCAGAGGTAAGATGGCTAGGATCGTTATTGACAGAACTTGGCCTCTTTCTAAAAAGACCATCTGTGATTTGGTGTGATAATTTAAGTGCCAAAGCTCTAGCCTCCAATCCAGTGCAGCACTCCAGAAGTAAGCACATTGAAATCGACATACACTTCATCAAGGATTACGTTCAGTTAGGGCTCATTAACGTCAAATACATACTTTCAAAGTTTCAAGTGGCAGACTGTCTTACCAAGCCCTTGACCCAGCCTAAGTTTCAGTTCTTTAAGCACAAACTCGGGATGATTACTCCACCCTCTCGTTTGAGGGGGAGTGTTAGAATGTGATTTAGAAACTGTAATCTGTTAGTTAGAATATTGATGTTATCCCTCTGATTAGAATTCTGTTAGAATATTCCTTCTGTTGATTTTGTTATAGGCTTATCCGTGTGTGATAGTCGTGCACCGGGTTTGTTATTTCTTCATCCTTATTGTACTGGTTGCCTATATATACACAAGTAATAAACCTGCTCTGAGTATTAAATCCTGTAACTCAGACTTCACATCTTGAGAGCAACGTTTTCTATCTGTACTAAGGAGTGAGTATCCCCTACCCTCGACCGCTGCTCCAGGATTCGAACACACGTTCGCCTGGGGTGATAGCTGCTTTGACCACTGCACCCCAACGATTAAAATGTGCATCATATTAAAGCTTACGAGGTGAACTAAGTGCTCACCGAATTTTGCGCACAAAGGAAGTCATTAGCCTTTGTTTTAGCAAAGGAAAAGTCAGTGATCCAAAACTGTAACTTAATGCAATTTCCTTCACCCAAAACTCTTGGTGCACCAGAATTTTTCCAGAACCATTACAAACTTGCAACAATTTGGACAGCACCCATTTGATTCCGAAACATACTCTCGATTCACAACTAATCCCTTTAAGCCAATCAACATATGATTTCGAAAGAACATAAACACTCTCTCTCTCTCTCTCTCTCCCCCTGTTTCGGTTATCAACAGAACAGTGCAACATGCTGGATGCAGCTACCCAACTTCACACAAAACAATCTCCCACCTCATCCATCTTTTTATTTAATCAGACATTCCTTGTTCAAAACCAGGGCTCAATCTTCCTAGACCCAAAATCAGAGCAAACCGTGTTTTTTCCCCAAAACAGTAAATCAACACTTGAAAAAATTGCAGATTGAAGGATTCCATTGCATCCAAAGTTCGATCAAGCTTGAAGAAGCACTAATCCATCTCATATATTGATTTCATCCGTGAATAAACCTTAGAGTTCCATTTTCAATTACTACCCACAAACCCCAAAGGCAGCGATTGAGAGATCAGAGAGTGGAAAGAGGTTCAGGAGGCTTACCTGAACTAGAAGCTCGGGTTACATGCACCGTCGGCCTCTTCTCCGTCGAGTTCCACTGCACACACACGACGTCTCTCTCTCTCTCTTTCTCTCTCGCTCTCTCCGCTCTGTGCTGGGACGAAGAAGAAGAAGAAGAGGAAGCAATGGGGAAGGAAAGATCTTTTCAATTGCCATATGGTACATTTTCATTATAATAAAATTCCAAAATTCCTAAATTAAATTCTTTATATTAAATAGAGATTTTTATTTCTCAGTGTTACTCACTGACCCATAAAGTAGTTACACAGAATCTTGAAGAAAATTTATCGCTCCCCTATTTTCCTTGCACTTTCCTCAAAAATAAAAATAAATTCTCAAAAATAGAATTTGACTCAATAAACTATTTCTGAGACATTAAATTGTAAATATTTAGGGTGTTTGAGTTCTGCCTTTCTCGTTATTGGTTGTAATTGTGTGGGGGGGCATTATATATGATAACTAGATGCATAAAGAAAAATAACCAAATTCTTCTTTTTGTTTAGTGCTAAACCACTAGGATCTTTTTCTTTTTTTTAAAACTATTCCTTAATGCCTATATTATTTTTTTTTACATATGATGAAGATCTTATTCAATTTCTTTTTTGGTCGAAAGATCTTGCTCAATTTCAGAATGACACAGGTGTGTACGATGTGCATATATTGCTCAAATGATAAAGTGATGCGAAGAGGTGGCAGGTTCAATCTTCTAATTTAAAAAAAAATGGCATAGGTATAATAAGAGAAAATGAGGATTTACCATATATGAGACCCACAAACTCATTTCCTTCTCACACGACCTATTCTACGCCAATGTTTGGATGAGAAAAAATAAGAGAGAAAATATCGAGAGGAAAAACTCCCATAAATAGAACATATTAGTATGGTGTTTTTTTACTATTTTTTAAAATTTTTCCTTTCTAGTGTTATCCTCTCTCATTTTCCTTCCAATTTTCTCTATTAAGCCTGTTTGATTCACGCAGTTTATAGAAATGTAATGGGTGGTAAAGTAACGTAAAAAAAATTAATTGCAGAATTTTTTTGTTATATTATCAAGAAATTATGAAATTAAATTAATATTTTATTTATAAAAATAGAAAAACACGTAAAACAAACTTTTTTTTAACTCTATAATGACTACAAATGAAGGGTATGAATCTCAAAATGTTGATTTTTAAAATATATAAGTTGTAATTTAAATTATATAGTTAAAGTCATGCAATAGGGATTACTTGATTTATTGTAATCCATTGTAATTAAAATATTAGATTATATTACTGTACCATCCAAACACTTAAATCAGAATAATACATTATGATTACATTTAGGGCTTGTTTGGCAACCAATTCTAGAATCTAGGTTTGGTTTCAAAACCTAGGTTTTACCTCAAAACGAAGGTTTTGTCCAAACAAATTTTTTTCCCAAAAGCTATTTTGGTTACAAAATCTCAATTTGAAACCTAAGTTTTCTCTTTCCTACTTTTTTTCCTCTTTCCTCTTTCCTATTTTTTTCTTTCTTTCTCTTTCCTATTTTCCTCTTTCCTACCCACTTTTTTTCCTCGGAATTTGTAAAGGATAATAACTTCCCAAACATAAATCACTTTTCAAAACCTAGGTTTTGCCTCAAAATCTATAAAAGTTATTTTCCAAAATCTATTCTCCAAAACCTAAGTTTTACCTCGGAATCTGTAAAAGTTATTTTCAACCTTACATCCAAACAAGCTCTTAATCATCTTTCATATAATCAAACCAATTGGGCATTAGGGTGATGTTTTATTTGAGGAGAATTCAAATCAGCGTTCATGACTATATGCATTTCTCCTTTACATGAAACCATTGGTCAAGTAAGGGCCTTGGGACGGTGGATCCACATGAAACCATAATTCAAGCACTTATAATGCATTCATTCCCACAGGGAAAAGTCCATATTATTAGATATTTTTCAATCTTTCAATAAGAATCCAAACAATTGTTCATCATTTATCTGTGAGGATTAGCCCCTCCCCCAGATCTAAACTCCGAATTTAGAATTTGGGCTCTGAGGAGTAAGAACATGTGATCCATCACTAAGACAAAACTCTGAGCCCAATTCAATTGCTTCTATGGATGGATGATGTCAGTGGTACAACTACACCAAGTTGGGTTCCCTCAAACTAAGACCATGCCCAAAATGAAAAGCTAAGATAATGGAACTGTAGAATTTGAAGTTCCAGGACATGCAGACCCTGAAGCTCTTGGCGTTCAATCACATGGACATACCGTTTGTGATGATGATCAACCTGAAGAAGCAGACCTTCAATACATACCGCCATTACAGATAGTAATGCTTATTGTTGGGACACGAGGAGATGTACAACCTTTTGTTGCAATAGGCAAGCGGTTGCAGGTATAGTGTGAAAACAGATGTCTCATTTTATGCTTGCCCTGTTTTGAATATTATGTATGTGTGTCGATATGCGTGTGATCTTTTATTTGAGAATTCAATCTCTTTTCCAAAAAGAAATTTAGTCTAAAGAAAAAGATTATATGTTCAACTTCTAATTAAAAATATTATTTAAAAGAACAGAAAGAGAGCATGTAAATTTAATGAGACTCTCGTATCTCTTTATGCTTCAGGCAGGAACAGCCTCTAGATAAATACATTGGACAACTTTGCCTTCCACCTTAGTAGGACACATTATTTTAGTCAATTGGGGTATGATTAGTATCATCAGGGTCTACTATTGTTAAGATGGGTATGTTGTGTGGATTTAACTTGTTCCACCTAAATTGATAACTTCAGCAAGCCTTTTCATGTCAGGGCGGAGGCTGGTGTGGAAATATCAAGACTTGTCAGTACAGTAAGAGAACTCGTCATGGTTCATCCAATTTTATGGAAAAGCAGATTCCATTTGTTGGAATATTGAGCAATAATGCTGAAGAAAACCCTGGTCAGAAAACAAACTCAGCATCACTAGGTTTCCCATTGTTCACATGCTGTTCTATTTCAGTGGAAATCAACTTCATTATTCTACTTGATTAATTTATTTGCAGATTTTTTCAACTGGAACAGAGTAAAAATTCGTTACTGTGATGGCTCATCCTTTAGT
>JANTPZ010109460.1:0-10809 GCA_025593235.1 Vachellia pachyceras | reverse complement strand
CTTTTTGGTCCATTAACCTACCTCTAACATGCATGATTATTCCTTTACCATTCTTGGTTACTTTTAGCTCATTTTCATGCATACTTCATCACCCATCCACATGATACCTTAGTAGAGGTTTAGGTTACAAACATGACAACAACTTCAAGAAAGTATGCATCTTAACTTAACCATTTACACCAAAAATATGCAAGCAAAACATCATCTTCAAGCATCATTAACATTTTCCTTACCCTTGCTTGAGCTTGCACCTACATGATTAGTTGTGGAATAATGAGATTTTGAAATCCCAATAGCAATACTAGCTAAACAAAAGTACTGTGAATATGCATGTAACAACCTTTTAACAAGTATATGAGCATGTGACATGTGATATGTTCAAACTACATTTTTATATGCATATGGCCATAGCAATCAAAATCACATTTCATACTCATATCATTCACTTCATTCATCACAAAAATCATGCACCATTCACGACCAAGTTCATAAAGCATAAGTTTGGTTTAGTAGTCTTGCTACCTTTGTAAAGCTTCTCCCTTTTTTAACTTAACTCCAAAGTTCTTTAGGATCCCTTCCAAATGTGCTCTTGAGGGTCTTAAAATCCTAAAAATCATGGTATAAGATCCATGTAAATACACAACCAACAAGTTACCTAAAACTTGTAAAAACGCATAGGACTTTTTGTAGGTTTTTCAAGAGGCCTAAAAGTTCAAGTATTAGTTTTTATGGTTCCTTAAACTTCTAAAATCCATCTCTTGGCTTTACCCTACACAAAACATCATTTTAAAGCCATTGGAACCATCAAAATGCTCAAAAACATAGCCTTTCTATTTTTTTCTTTAGCTTGGACGAAAATAGCAAAAATAAGGAAAGGAAGGGTTTTTCAACTTTGCTCATGAAACCATGTGTTTCCTTGCTTCCAAAACCCCTTTTCTTAACTTTGATCTACTCAAACACACCTTACCTTAGACCAAAATAAATTTGGGCAGCACCTCCCCATAAACTTGAGCTTCCCAAAATTTAACAACAACACAAACTAACCAACAACAACCAACAATCTATCTTTTACTCCTCAAGGAAGAGCTTGCAACCATTTACTACTTTTAAAACCTTATCTTTTCCATTTTCAACTCTTGAAGTCCTAGCCTTTATCCTCAAAAAGGGAGGCTCATTCAAGGAACAACTCAAGAGAAGGTAGTAGTAGTGGCAAACTCAAGAAAAGAGGGAGATTTAGTCGTAATAACACTTTACCTTGTGTTATGGAAGCTTGGATCTTCTTTTTCTTGCTTGGGGAGGGAGTGTTTTCTAGAGAGAAGGGAGAGCAAATTTCAGATTGCAAGAGAGAGAGGGAGGCACGAAATTGTGAGGGGGAGAGAGAGGGATTTGTGTTTTACTACTTCCATGTAAATTGAATGTGTAGAGGATATTAAAACTTGGGGACCAAGTAGCAAAATACTTGATCCACATTGAGCCACATCTACATGTCTCATCCTAGCTGAAAAAGTGAATTTTCATACCCCCTAGGCGTCAAATTTTGTTGGTTGGGCCTTTGCCCGATCCAGTTACATGATCCGGTAGCACGCATTTCCGTAAAGTAACTTTATGCGAGTAACTACCTTTTTATTTTTCCGGAGACTTTATCTTTCACGTGGTGCCATTCCCTAGGCCTCCTTGCCTAGGTGGCATCATGTCCTGTCTTTCTTTGCACTATAGCCTTATTTTGGGAACATTATTACAATAGACACTTTTTACATCCATTTTTTTAACCTTTTCATGTCTAAAGATTCTTCAGTGAGAGTTGTGAGGAGTAATTGATTTTTATTCGAAAAACGGATGTGACACTTGACCATTTAGTCCAACCTAAATAATGAGTTAAACAAGTCTCATTTTATTAGAACTAATTAACACCGGTTGATTAAAAATATAACATGTTGCTCCTACTCTTTTCAACAAAATAATTTTACTTAGCTTTAAAATGAAAAAAATTGTGTAAAAGATTTAGAGGAGTATGTATGTGGCTGGTAGATGGCATTCGTAACGTTGATTCATAAAATATCGTATTTAGTTTGTTTACTTAAAGAAGTGCCTACCAACATCGTCTAATTAAATGTTATTACATGTCTGCAAATTTTGTTCCATTTTCCAATTGCAAATGGTGCAGAACAGTACACGGAGAAGACAAGAGTAGAAAGAATATAGCAGATACAAAGAAATTACGAGAGAGAGAGAGAGAGGGAGGGAGGGAGGGCGGGTTTAGTGGGAAGACAAATTCAATATTCATTCAATTCTTGTTTAAAATGGTCCACAAAATAAAATATGTTAGAGCTTACTGTAGGTTTATTTAACAAAAGTTTCAATATTTGTTCATCATATTGTAATTGACTAATCCATTTTGTCAGACTTAATATTTATTGGTTATAAAGTATTTTCATTTTCTTTGCTTAGTACATGTGTCATCCAATTGGAGGTGAAGATATTTGTAAAACTGGTAGGTATTTAATGTTGATGCATTTTTTTGTAGAGATTTAAACTTTCATTTACCATATTATTATAAACTAGTAATTTTCACTGGACCGAAGACTACGTTTGTTTTGCAGTGTTTTCATTTTAATTTTCATGTGGTTGATTCATATTTGTAATGAGCCCAACCCAAGAGGTATTCTGAAGGGCCAGAGGATTTGAACCTTCAGTTTAACTTGTTTTTTTCGGGTTCCATCACTTCCATGTATTTTCCTAGTTTGTCCTAGAGGATAAATTAAAAATATTATAAAATTGAAAGTAAAGTAGATTAGATCGTATATTTAAGATTAAAAAAACCCTTTAATTAACATCTACATTTACATCAGAGGAATATTTTTTTTTTCCTGTTGTGGCCTTTTCAGTAGGTTTTCTGTGCATGTGGATTAAAATGTGGGAATGTTTATATATCAAATGGTACTATTCGCAAACGACACGACCAGTTTCTTAGAATTTTTGTCAGCGCATGGAAAAGCATAGTAATGTTTGCATCATGGTAAATTAATTTTAAAACTCAAGTAATGTCATTCTAGACTAATGTTACGTTGATATATTTTAATTTTCCCAATAAAGAATTCTTGAAATTATCAGGTGTCGAATTTGACTTAGATATCCTTATAATAATATTCTATATACACCAGAGAAAAAAATCTTGTGTCCGTGTTGAAGAAAAAGCTGCTAGGTGGCAATTATTGTCAAACGTATCGACAGTTGTATAAAAGAAGTAGGAAGAGGAAAAAATAAGAGTAGAGAGAGAGAGAGAGAGATAGGAGAGAAGGGGCCGGGAAGTAGAAGAGAGACTAAGAAACAGAGATAGGAAAGTGAAGTCTTATTATTCATACTCATATAATAAGCCATCCTTGCAACTATATATCCCAACCCATTATTCATAGACTAAGGCTCTCATAACCCTTTATTCATAGGCTAGGGGCACTCACAACCACTAACATAGACACATATACTAACGGATACTTTATTACAGGCTTCAAACACTCAAGATTTTGGCTACGTGCGTCCAACCTGTTATAGAGGGAAAATGGATAAGATTCAGAATTCAAACTCTAGCTATTGATATAATAATAAAAATAAATATGGTGGTAATTAATTGGAACATGGAAAGTTAATTGATGGCTCACAGGATGAGAAAAGGTCAATTGATTGATGGTGCCGCAAATTTGTAAAGAGGGTCACAATCGAAGAGTGTTTCCCCATCATTTTGGACACACAGTTTGATCTCAGAAAGCAGATGGTCACCTAAATCATTTAAGTGTATGCTTATCATTGGATTGTAACAGCCCGTGACCTTCTTAACAACTTCTTTTATTTCTTCCTCCCGACGTGCAGAACTTCCATCTGGTGTGATTCCTCAAACAACAACTACTTAATTGAATCACCGAATAATCATATATCATCATCATGCATGGTGCATCTCTCTTAATTACTTGTACATTAAATAATGCTAAACCAGTAATTTCCCCTTAATTAATTTACCTCGAGTTCATCAAAGATGGGTTTAAGCATACTTTTTTGCAAGATTAAGAGTTTTCTGGATATACTCTCGTCGCCCGAACTTGTTTGAAGAGCATCTTCCGTGCTTCTTCCACTGCCTTGTCCAAATATTCGGCTCGCCTGGCATAATTTCAGCAGAAAACAAATCTGGCCAGTATGTTTTCACATCATCCCCGAATTCCCGGAGTTGCATTGACAGGCGCACACACGCACACACATGTTAATCAATCGGGAACAGAAAAGTAACATGTGAACAGTATTTAAATATCAACAATATGAGAGTTAGAGAGTTTACAATATATCTATTCATTTCGCTCTTATCTGAACAATATAATGGAGATACCCCACCATTCCTCTGAGGCCAAAGTCCATGAACAGTGAACTTATCTCTGTGTATGTCCAGTGGAGGATCTGGATAGCAATTTTTATGCGTTGGGTGCTTTATGCCCTTGTTTCGTTGAATGTTGCAGAAAGCGGCTGGCCATTGCAAGACAAACACAAAATAATCGAATCCTGGACTGGGCTGGGGGGCATCAGTAAAGTGGTCTGTGTTATTGATGTAGTGTGATGAAGGCCAGATCAGCAGGTTTGTATTTTCGGCGTTGGAGTAGTAGAAACCCAAGGCGACGCCAAAAATCAACACTAGTTTTAAGCTACTCATCATCATCATCATGATAGATTGATTGCCTTCCTCTTGCTGACGAATTCGTGCTACCTAGAGTTCTATATATATGGCCATGTTCAACCTCATGTGCTGGCATTCTTTTTAATACACAACTTACATCTAGTTGCTTTTATCTAATTAGATCAAGCTTTTCAGTTACATTTGTTATTCTGTTATAGTTAATTGTTATAATGTACTTACGCTCACACATGTAAATTCACCTTTGGAATACGGACATCTATTATTTCAACGTTTTTTGGTATAAGGGATTTGGAGGGGGGAGGAAAAATTTTTAGTAGTTCAATTTTAAAAATTTGAGAAGTTGAGTTATAAAATTTTAATAAAAGAATGTAAGATAGAAGAGTAAGAAAAATTAATTAAAAATTTTAACCCTACTTCTCTAAAAATTTTTAAAAAATCCAACTCTTGAAAATTTTTCCTTCTCTCCAAATCCCTCATGCCAAATAACCTTTAACTACGGGAGGTTGGGTCAGGTTGAAAATTGTTCTGTCAACAATTGGCTTATGAGTAATAAGCTCACTAAAGAACGAAAAATTGCAATTAACTACCTCAATTACCATATATGGGTCAGTGTTAATTACAATTGTAATGAATTCAAATGATTTGTAAGATATATGGTAGTAAACTAGTAATATCTAATAATAATGCCTGGCCATGGAGCCGACCAAATTTCGTATAAGGTAACTAATTAAGGATGTGAAGCCAAAAGAATGGGTTGTTGTATTCATATAGTATATGTGACGAACTTATCGTGGTCCAATAAGATGAAAAGATCATGTTTTTATTTAAAGATCATGAAAAGATTCTTACATTCGTATTACTTCAGAAGCAGTTGGGATTTTGATTTCTAACTCGTTGTGTATTGAAGAAGCTTTTAAAATGATCTACATCTTACTCTTACTATTCTGAGAAAAACTCATTCTCCATTACTCTTTCAAGCTGGAGTATCTCTCCCAAAATCATTTTCTTCGTTCACACACTTTAACTTGAATCCTTATACGTAAGCGATTAAATATCATTCCATTGTGTCCTACACCAGTTAGGTTAGTCTATATTACTCTTACCCTGACTTGAGGCATAGAGCCGTAAATACAAATAATGCGACAACTGTTTATAGGTGCTATGCAATGCACAAGACTCAAAATCCATTTCTTAAGCATGAGACAACGAGTCGAATAATTTTTGTAACCATGGCACAAGGGAATGGATACATTAATTAGAATAGGGTGAATAAAGATAAATACTGACATACTTTTATAGTCTCACATTATATGTACTCTCTCCAATAAAATGTTCTAAATGTCTTTTCTCACGGGTTCCCCCCACACACACATATTATAATGGGTTCTAGAAGGAGAATAATAATTAAGAAAATTTTTTAAAATATGAGATTTATAAAAAATAATAGTTAAATTTTAACTTGAGAAAACATAAATGATGTGACATTATTTAAGTATTGTCATCGATATATATATATAAAAGGGACGTTGGCGTAGGCGTACATGGGCAACAAGTAGGGTTAGGCTTTTTGATATGAAGCATCTATTATTGGAAACAAATAAATTTATATCTCATCATCATCATCATCATCATCATCATCATCATCATCATCATCATCATCATCATCATCATCATCATCATCATCATCATCATCATCATCGTCTTCATGTGTGATGTGTCCCCTGCTGGCTATCCCATTTTCGTCCTCTCACATCCCATTTTCTTCCTCTCACTGTTCAGTATTCACTCCCATCATTTTCGTATTCACGCGCACATGGACATATTGACATTGTTCTGTTTGAGAAAACGGTATAGAAGTATTTTTACGTAAATCAGGATAAATATGTGAAGAAGATTACCCCGTTTTACGAAAAAATACTGTTGAACGTATGTTTGACTTCTCCAAACACATCCATTATGTCTTATCACTAAATTGTCCTCTCCATATGGACAGAAAAGATGTAGCCCCCCTCCCCAATTATCTATGATGCTTCGTGCGTAGGTGTCATGGATGAGACTTTTTTTTTGTTTTTTATTTACTTGTCATTACCTTAAGTAGATTTTATATGTGTGAACAGGGGTATTATTTTTTTATTTGTTTCAGGGGGACTTTATTTTATATCTGTGTGGACAGGGGTATTGCGTTTTTGTTTTGTTTCAGGAGAACTGGAATGGAAAAGGAGAAGGGGGCAAAGATTTGTTTTACATGATTATCCAAATATTGTTAAATTTAATTAAGGATAGTTCTTCAAAACACATTTTCACACATTTTACATTAATAGGAGCTCGAATGAGTTTATTTTATATCAAAAAAGGAAAAGCAGTGTTGCAAAATTTTAACAGAAATAAAAGATAAAAAATGAGACAAAAAGCCAATTTAAATCTCTCCACCTCACTTCTCCATTTTCAAGGGTTAAGATTTCAGCCAACACCTTCAATTATTTTTTCAAGTACGTTTAACATTAACACCCTCAAGTATTTTTTTTACAACTATTTAAAGTGTTTGAAGAGATACCTTAGGGTACCAGATGAAATATAGATGTTAGATGTATCTGAAAAAAATACTTTAAAGTGTTGGATGAACCTGTACCCCTTTCTTAAATTAATTTGTTAAAAGCTCGACTCCTCTATCCTCTATTTTTTAACCCTCAAACCAAACACTGAAAAAACTAAGTTAAAACTGAGTAAAATAACAAAAATTACAAGGATGCATACCGAATGTAATGACTAATAATACCAAATTAACAAGTGAAAACTTACAATTCCAAATTTACATGCCAAAAAGTTCTGCTTGAAAATTTACAAGCGCACATACTATGCATTGTAACGATAAACAATAGAAAAATAATAAATGAAAATTTACAGCTCTCAGTTTAAATGCTAACAACTTTTGATAAAAAAATTTACAAATTCATATATGTATTTTAATAATTAGCAATACCAAAGTCAGTATGAAAATGAAGAGTTATATATTTCTATATGTAAACTTGTATGTTTTATGGTATACTTCAGTGAACTAAAATAACAAGTTTTATTTCTTAAATACTAAACTGAAAATTCATAATCTTTTGGGATCTATTAGAGTATGTTTTGTGGTACTTTACTAAAGCGCTCCCATTATTTTCTTATTTTTATTGTTTTAGGGTTGCATGAATAACCTTGGGGTTTGTCAGTTGTATTAAGACTTAATTTACCGATTAAGGTCATGGCAAAAAAAAAATTTACCGATTAAGGTATCCAAATTTCGTGAAAGACAATTAAGGATGTGAAGCCAAAAAATAGGGTTGTTGTATTTGTCTGTGTCTGTATGTCCAATATAATATGAAAGAGGTTATTTTCTATTTGCACAGGCATAATCCTCATAATTTGTGGATAAGACCCACTCATTATCCTATTAGATACTCATCATAGAGGAAGGGAAAATTACATCTAATTAATGTCTCAGATTTAAACAATTTAGGTTAAAAGGTATTAACAATGGCGATTTCATTGGTCGTGACCAACACATTGTTGTCTACAATGATATCAATATTAGATCTTTATCTAATGTATTTTATTTATTAGTTTCCCCTCCCTCTTTTTCAATCCATTCAATAAAAACATTTGTGATGGATTGAATTGAATCAAGGATTCAGTACTCCTTAAATAATGTTATAAGTTCAAACCTTGCAATAGGAAAAAATATACTCAATTAAGAGAGAGTGTCCTATTTGAACTTTTCGGCATTTCATACGATTCAATTAATATTATATATCAGTTAATCACACCCATAAAAATGAAGGAGACCAAAACTTTTGACTATATTTAATAATTGGACGGTCTAGATTTATTTTGTATCATTAATAGAAATATTTTAAACAAATATCAATGTTCTTTCGAATTTTACTAATCAGATAGACTTTATTAAAACTAATAATATATTTATATAAATTATTAAAATTTGTTTTTTTATAGTTGAAAACAATTTTTTTGTTGAAGAGAAGGAGTGCCAAGTTTCGAACAATGTTCAATGGCAAAACAATGTTTTTTTTAACATTTTTAGGTCGTCCACCCGGTTCACCAGTACTCTACTCTGACTACATCCAAATACGACCTGTGTTATGCACTTAACTATCGTGGGTGAGCCTCCCAACAATTATTTTTGCATACGCTGGGGCTCGAACTCTAAATCTTGTTTAAGCTGAACTAAATTGTTTATCATTTGGACCAACTCTCATCAATTTTTTTTTACATATTTGAGTGTTGTACAATATGCACCAGATTCAAAATTCTTTTTCTTTTAATTAGTTCTACGCAATGCGATACACGACGGAATGGATTCATTAGAATTTAGAATAGGGTTAGGGATATGTGTCCCCCATCTTTATGATATGACCTGTCTCTAAGTAAGGACATTATCACTTGACTATGTTGGATGAGTCTCTCATAAGGAATTTTTAAATATGTTGAGGCTTGAACTCGAGGCCTCACTTAAGTGGAACCAAACTGTTTACCATTTGGACTAACCCTCGTTAATTTGTTTTACATATTTAAGTGTTGTACAATATGCACCACACTCAAAATCCTTTTTTTATTAGCTCTACGCAATGCAATACACGAGGGAATGGATTCATTAGAATTTAGAATAGGGTTAGGGATATGTTTTCCCATCTTAATGATATGACCTGTCTCTAAGTAAGGACATTATCCTTTTGTTTTGTTCGGCCAGCCAACGAGAATGAGACATGTTATCCCAATGTGATCCACGGGGTGTTAGTTTTTCATTTGGTTCTAGGAGGGGATTGTCTTTAAATTCAAACTTTGCAGTTAAGGAAAATGAATATTGGATTGAAAAAGGTATCCTATTTCAACTTGCCAATGTTGAAATATGATCCGTTATTATATAACATTTGATATATGTTAATAGCACCATAAACAATACAGGAGATTTTGTTTGATTATGTTTTGCTGTTTGTTTTTATATTTTTAGAATAGTTTTATAGAGTTGTTTTTCATTTTCACATATTTACACCCCGCATTTTAAAATTTGAAACTTAAATTTGTAGTGGTTTTATTGAACTTGTAGCAGTTATAAAACCGCTACTAATTTTAAATCAATTTTTTTAAAAAAAATTATTTTCACAATTTTAAAACCGCTGCAAATTAACGTTACTATTTTAACGTTCACTTTCCACCATCTGGTGTCAATGCGGCTCTAAATTAGTAATAGTTTTGTTACAATAAAATCACTACTAAAGTTTTTCTAACGTCACTTGGTTAAAAGGGCTGTCAAATTGCTGCAGTTTAACTTAAAACTTCTATGAAAACAATACATTATAGCGTTTTCTAAAACCATTGTAAAAGAACTATTGCAAATTGACCTTTATTTGTAGTGTAATTATTTTATAAGATTTTTTGAAACTTACTATATTAAGTTGTTTAAGCTACTCAGTGAAATTAGTCAACTATTTAAAGTGTTATTTACTATGTTATGTAATTCTCAAGGATTTTAGAAAATTTCCACTTAAATTTCAAGGATATTTAATTTGATTCTTGATGGTTTTACAAATTTTTTCCGTTTATAAGTTTTATAGAATCATTTTTATTGATATAAGATAAACAAAGAAAAATGTTATCTAATTGTATTTGAGAATATTCAAATATCTTATAAACTATTCTCTATTCGAAAAGAAGTAAATAACACACACATATATATATATATTGAATAATAAAAGGTAGATCACTGTCTCATCAAGAATTTTGTTAACAATTACTTATTTTATTAATGAAAAAGAGATTAAACATTTAATTATTTGATAACATTTACATGTCGAATTTAAAATTTTATTATATAAGGTTGATTTTTTTCAAAAAGATAAATATTTTTTTGTAAAATATTGTTGAAGCCCGTGGGCCAACCCTAACCTGAGAACAAATGGGCTGCTGGTTTTCAAAAAATGTCTTCCATTTTTAATCTAGCTCATCAAGGGTCAGCCCTGTAGGTAGAGGTGGTAATATGGGCCGCCCGGTGGGTTTGGGTCGGCCCGTCATGGGTTTTGAGCCCGGCGGTCCGGGCTCAAAATACCCATTTTAATATGGGTCATGATTTTTCAAAC
>JANTPZ010109459.1:0-10917 GCA_025593235.1 Vachellia pachyceras | reverse complement strand
TTATGGCAATAGATAGATAGGTGCTCACAGTTGATTCATTATGACACTAGGGAACTTAGGATGAATACCTCTATAGATTAAGGATCCTGACCTCGACATTAGTCAATTGCTCTTCTTGCGTTCTAATTCTGATAAATATCAGTCTCTGTAGTTCTTTACATTGCTATCATTTGAAGTTTTCTATAATCTTAATGATAGATGAAGGTATAGTTCTTGCCCCAGATAAAAGGGTTGAAGAAATAATTTTCAGATCATTTTTGGCTCACAAGTTTTTCGAGGAGTGATGTTATCCGAAAGTCTTAAAATAGCAACAATTTTACCCTTATCATGTAACACGGTTAACTTTTATGGTTAGTTTGACTTACATGCATACTCACTCTCTCGAGCTGCTTCATCATCATCCGATCACTTCATCCCTCTCCCTGGCCACACACAAATACCCAGTATCACAGGACCATTACTCTCTCCCCCAAAAGACGTCTCATGGGGACGTGCAGCGCACCCGTTTATATAGCCCAACACCCTCCTGAACCTCTCCGATGTGGGACTTTGACATTCTCCCCCAACCAATCCGCGAGCGACCTCACCGCGGGGCCCACCGGCAACCTCACCGGCTTCCGGAGGGTCCACTAGAGACCGAAGGCTCAGGGTTGGCTCTGATACCACTTGTCACGGGGCTATTACTCTCTCCCGTAAAAGACGTCTCATGGGGGCGTGCAGCGCACCCACTTATATAGCCCAACACCCTCCTGAGCCTCTCCGATGTGGGATTTTGACATCAGGCAGTTCGACAAAGCGATGACGGTCTACACTTCCTGCTGCATCACAAGGAGCAGTCGTGAAGAATTTATTTAGAACAAAAACAATCCTTTGCTGCAATTGATCCAACGGGCTTGCGCTGGGGGAGATGACCGGGGAGAAGTTGTTGGAAACGGTCCTATGGAACGGACTCCGAGGATGGGGATAAACCGGGAAGGGAATTACTTGATCCTGGCGAGGAACTTCTGGTAGAGGTGGGTGGGCCCAACCCGTCAAATAATGACGGGCTTGGGTGATATGGATCCTCTGCAATGGCCGGAAAACAGGATCATATCAGTTGAGAGAATTCTGCAATTCACGAATTTATCGAGGGCGGCTCCATCAATAATTCAAGATTGTAGGCCCTAACTTGAGTGGCCTAGAGGGGAAAATTGAACCTCACAATCTTCACATTTCGCATGATCGTCCTGTCCTGCAGCTCCTATATGGTTCTTAGAGGTGTCACTTGCACTTTTCCGGGATCCAAGAAGATTGGAGTTGTAGGGAGGACATGAAGTGATAAATCGACTTTGGTGAAAGCTATCTTTAAAGTTATGGAACCTACAGCAGGATGGGTACTCTTCCATGGCCTAGATACTTGCAAAATTGGGCTAAAGGACTTGAGCTCTAAGCTTGGCATATCTCCTCAGGATCGTACCTTGTTTCAAGGTACTGGAAGGAACAACTTGGATCCTCTAGAACAACACTCAGATCAAGAACTATGGGAGGTTAGCATCAAAAGAATTCGTAGCAGATGTTGATATTTATATATCTCAGTACTAAAATGAGAGGATGTAAGTGTCGACTGTTGATCTAATGCTATTTTATTGCATTGTGGCATTTTTAAGAGATTTAAGTATTATATTTAGAGTTTTATTGAATTTAATTGTACTTACTTGGGTTAAGGCAAATTTTTGAAAATAGAGTTAAAAGGGATAAAAATATCATATTTTTGAGAATTTCTATTTTTAATTAAACTTTGGAATAAACAATATATTACATTTTATCCTTAAAATTTGCTTCGAACACTTAGGAGACATTTGGAAATTAAAAGCCGTAAAAGGAAAATGACATTTAAGGACTACTAGAGGACAAAAAGTGAAGGGAAAATTACTGTAAGATCCCACACAAACCAATTTATTACAAAATAGTCCTAAACATTGACATAATTACTCTCAGGTCCCAAGGGACTTTTTTGTGATTAATTCCATTTGTGAATTTTGCCCATATTGAATTAAAAAGTCAGAAAAGCCTCACTAATGAGCTTCACTCACGTCGCCGTCATCCATTGCCTTTGAGCGTCAATCGTAGAGTCTCCGTTGAGCTCCTAGCCTCCTGAACCTTCCCTCGCAATCGCAGACACCACATCGTTGTCACTATCCTTCAAATCCCTCCGAGGTACCGTTATCCAATCCCTTTCATTCTCCAAGTCTCTTGAATATTGATGCTTTTGAATCTAGGGATATTCACTGATTGATTTTAAGCCTTTTTAAAGCCTGGATTACTCGTTTTTGGTTAACGGCCTGTAGAGGAGAGCAGAAGAATTGAAATGAAGAAATCAGGATGAGTAGAGAAGAAGCGGGCACAATGCTCCTCAGCGGCCACCCCGAGTGGCGGTAGAGATCCCAATTATAACTCACCGACGAAGGTAACTTCTCTTTCTCGGCTTGTTTTGCCTTTCTTCGATCTGGGATCCCCCCTTTTGGCCTGATTTTTCCCCTTCACTAAATGAGAAATTTCATTGCAATTCAATTCTTCACTGTGTTTAACTACGAATTTATGATTATGCTTTATTATCACAACATAATTTTGATGAATTTTAGTTGTTTCTCATTGCCTTGCCGACTACTGATACGGCACATAGTCTAAAGGGGGTATATATGTAAAAGGGGGCACCTATCTGTTAGTTAATATACGCATGCACGTCACATGCACATCATAACTATTTTCTGTTCTTGTATGAACGATTCCACTTGAAAGGAGAGTATATGTAACTGTTGGAACACAAGAATGAACAAATTGTTGAATACCATCAAGAAACTCCTTCTTCCCTTATCCATATGAATTTCTCTCTTTTTTTTCTCTCTCTCTCTTCTCTCTTTCCTTTCGTTTGTTTTCTGTCATTCTTTTCAGACCTTATCACTGGTATCAGAGCAACTGTCTTGGCCATGGATGATAACACCAGATCCCAAGTCACGTTAAAGGAATTGGAGGAACGTCTGAAGACCGAAATGGATTGCCGCTTCACTGCACTCTCTGCTCATACGGAAGGGGTCCAACAAATGAGGGGGCAACTCATCGAGCTGCAGCATTTTGTGCGACAGTTGTCCCTTCATATTGTAGACACGCCTACTAACGAAGAGCGGCGCATAGACGGTGATTATCACACACCTCACATTACACGAAGTTGGATTTTCCCAATTTTTCGGCTTCGGATATAGACGCGTGGGTAGCCAAGTGCGAAAGATACTTTTCTTTGGATGGGACCCCTGAAGGTAGAAAGACATTATTGGCGAGCATTGCCCTTAACAATGATGCATGCTGATGGTTTCACTATTTTGAAAGAGGAAGAAACGGAAATGTTCCCTGGAATGTGTTCGTGGAGGCTATACGGAGTCGCTTTGTTCCACTGTATGAAGATCCCATGGAAGAGTTGATGCAACTACGACAAACTGATCCTATGGAAGAGTTTATGTAATTGCAACAAACTGAGACATTAACAGAATACTAGTGAGCCTTTGACAATCTCATGTGCAAAATAGACTTACCAGAAGTGAAGAGAATGAGTTGTTTTATCGGGGGGCTGAAAACCCAGATTGCCGCAGGGGTCAAGCTACTCCAACCTTAATTGCTACTGGAGACATCCAAACTGGCTCGATTTTAAGAGGCGAATCTGGAATCCTTGCAGCAAATGACCTTATCATCAATACATAGTATACCAAATGTCTTGAGGGGTTTACTCCCTACCCCTTTCTCCAAGTCAAATTTCTTACTCGCGAAGGACAAGGCGCCGACACCTGAGTATAAGAGACCACTGGCGCTCCCACCCCCTAACTCTAAGGGAGTCTTAGGGCTGCCTAATCTTGCTTTTAGATAGAAACTCACGCCAGAAGATCTAGAGGAATGCAGAGCTAAGAACCTCTGTTATTATTGCGGGGATAAATATACGCCGGGACACGAGTGCAGTAATAAGAAACATATGCAGTTATTCATAATGGAGGCACTTGACGACCTTGAAGCCCTGACTGAAGAGAATGCCACGGGGGACCAAGAAAACCCGTCAGAGGATCAGACACAGTCGGCTGTCAAACACGTCATTTTGCTCAACGCCATGCAAGGAGAAATAGGGATAAACACGATTCGTGTAATAGACTGTGTTGGAAAATGCCTCATGCAAATTCTGATTGACACGGGAAGCACCTATAATTTCTTGGATGTATACGTGGCGAGGGAGGCGAAGGTGAAGGCTCAGCTATTCCCCCACTGTTGGTTGCAGTGGCAGGGGCCAGCTCATTGTGGGCTCATGAACAATGTCAGCATCTTGCTTGGTCCTCTCATGGGGTATAGTTTCAAACTGAAATCTACCTGCTCCCGTTAGCTGGTTGTGATATGGTTATTGGCATGCAATGGTTGAGGGAGTTAGGGGTCATACAGCTTGATTGTCGTAACTTGACTTGAAGTTTCACTGGAATATTTTTCCTGTCACATTCAAGGGGGCAACAGTAGGCAAAAATAGAGTCATTCCCGAAAATAGAATGATGAAGTTGTTGCGAAAATACACTGACATAATGTGTTTCCAAATTGTTCCAGTACCCCGACATGATGAATTCCAGTTAATGCAAGCAGCCAGTCCCTTCCCATTACCCACGGCTATTGCGGAGCTGGTACACAATTATGAAGCAATCTTCTCAGAGCCGCAATCGTTGCCTCCAACGAGAGGGGGTAGGATCATCAAATTATCTTGAAGGAGGGGACGCAACCCATTAAAATTCATCCTTACAGGTATCCAGCAGGCCAAAAGGACGTCATTGAGGGGATGATCTAGGAGATGTTGCAACAGGGAATGATACAACATAATACCTCACCGTTTGCCTCCCCTATCATTTTGGTGAAGAAGAAGGATCGCGGTTGGCGAATGTGTGTGGACTATAAAGCCCTTAACAAAGCCACTATCAAAGACAGCTTCCCCATTCCACTGATTGAAGATTTATTGGATTAGTTGGCATTGGGAAGAGTGTTCTCTAAACTAGACTTGTGTTCTGGCTACTACCAAATCAGAATGATAAGGAAAAATATTCACAAAACGGCTTTCTAAACTCACGCTATCCACTATGAGTACTTGGTCATGCCCTTTGGGCTCACCAATGCTCTGTCGACTTTTCAGGGTATTATGAATCGTATTTTTAAAGGCTTGCTACGGAAATGTGTTCTGGTCTTTTTTGATGATATACTTGTGTACAGTCCAGACATTGAGTCACACAAGGGTCATCTCAGAACTGTTTTTGACATCCTTTGGAGTAACCACTTCTTTGTTAAGAAGTATAAATGTGCTTTTGCTACCTCAAGTATCGAGTATCTAGGGCATTTAATAGCAGATGGGAAGGTGGCGGCTGATGTTACAAAGCTAGAGGTAGTCAAGGCTTGGCCGATGCCTGGAACGGTTAAGGAGGTAAGAGCTTTTATGGGGCTTTCTGGTTACTACCGGCGCTTCATTTAGTCATACGGCACTATTGGGCGACCACTCACCGAACTATTGAAGAAAGGGAACTTTACGTGGACGGAAGAAGCAACTAGAGCTTTCCAGGCACTTAAAGACGCGTTAGTTCATGCACCCTTATTAGCGCTACCTAACATTATGCAACCGTTTGTCCTAGAAATGGATGCTTCCAACGTGGGGATTGGGGATGTTCTCTCGCAGGCGGGGCACCTAGTGGCTTTTGTAAGTAAGGTACTATCACCAAGAAATCAACTACTGTCGGTGTACGATAAGGAACTGCTCGCTATTGTCTATGCCGTATCAAAGTGGCACCAATACCTATGCATTAGACCCTTTACTATCTTAACAGTTCAACAACGCCTCAAGTTTTTTACTGGAACAACGACTGTCAACACCTTCACAATGCACGTGGATTACTAAGCTCATGGGATTGCAGTATGAGATAAAATACAAAAAGAGAAGTGACAATGGGGCTGCTGATGCATTATCTTGATCCTCGCATGGCAAATTACTGCAGTTATCGGTGTCATCGGTATCCATGGAACTATGGGACCGCATCAAGAGGTAGTGGCAACACGATGATGATCTAAAGAAAATTATTGGGGATCTAGAATGGAACCCGTATCCCACCCCAAGTATTCATGGCAAAATGAGGTGCTCCTGAGAAAATGTCGAATTGTCATCAGGCCGTCGCAAGGGGAGTTGCAGAAATTGATCATTCAATGGCTTCATTCAGGGCCTCAAGGAGGAAATTCGGGGGGTAAAAGCTACGTGCCAGCGTATTAAATCCATTTTTATTGGAAACAAATGTTGCCCGGAGTCAAAAAATTTATCCGTCAGTGTTCTACATGCCTGCGTTGTAAATATGAGATGGTGGCTTACCTAGGACTGCTGCAACCTCTCCCAATACCAGATGGTGTATGACAGAGTATTGTGATGGATTTTATTGAAAAATTACCATGGTCTAACGGGAAGGATACAATATGGGTAGTAATGGATCGCCTAAGTAAGTATGGCCACTTCCTTGCACTCTCACACCCATTCTTTGCTACAGATTTGGTGCAAGTATTCATGGATAACATTTATAAACTGCATGGAGCACCCGCAAACATCATAAGTAACCGAGACCCACTGTTCACAAGTTAATTTTGGTGAGAATTTCTTCTTCGTCTTGGGATTGAGCAACGCCTATCGACAGCTTACCACCTGCAGAACGATGGCTAGAACGAAGTTCTCAACCGCTGTTTGGAGCATTACTTAGGTTGCTTCTGTTGGCAATGCCCTCACAACTGGGCACAACAGCTGCCGCTAGCGGAACACGACCAGCCACTTGTCGACAAAACTAACACCTTTTGAGGTCATGTATGGGCAGCCACCTTCGATACAACTTCCGTATCTACCACATAAGTCTGCTATGGAATCTATTGACAGATCATTTAGCACGCGGGAATCCCTATTAACGTGGCTGAAACAACACTTGGGGACTGCGGTGAACAAGATAAAGCAGTTTGTCGACCAGCATCGCTCTGAACGCCACTTTGAGGTGGGTGACTCCGTTTTTCTGAAGCTGACCCCATGATACTATAGCCATTTAAAATCATAGCATGCGTTAGTGACGTGGCGTATACTCTGGAGTTCCCAGCGAACAGTCGAGTCCATCCCACCTTCCACATGTCCATACTAAAGTTGTGCCCAAATTCAGCAATCACGTTGGTCCCTTTACCAAATGATGTTGTACCGGTGGAGGATGGCAAGGTCCCCTTCACGTTGTTGGATCGTCGAATGGTCCAGCTGCAGCACAAGCCTTTGACGCAAGTCCTCGTTCACTAGAAAGATGGCCTGTCAGAAGAAGCCACATAGGAATCGTGGGAGGATATTGCCAAGCGTTTTCCATAGTTCGTGGCTGCTGTACATCCTTGAGGACAAGGATGATCTTGAGGAGGGAGTATTGATACGACACAGAGTCTAAAGGGGGTATATCTATAAAAGGGGGGCACATATTTGTTAGTTAATATACGCATGCACGTCACATGCACATCATAACTATTTTCTATTCTTGCAAGAATGATTCCACGTGAAAGGGGAGTATATGTAACTGTTGGAACATAAGAATGAACAAGTTGTTGAATTCCATCAAGAAACTCCTTCTTCCCTTATCCCTCTGAATTTCTCTCTTTTCTTTCTCTTCTGTCTTTCCTTCCATCTGTTTTCTGTCATTCTTTTCAGACCTTATCAACTGTGTACTCTTTGTTGGTAGTGCTAATTGTTGCGGATACTACACAGCTATAATATGGCTTGAATCATAGGCTTCCCATATGGACATTACAACATATTTTATTAGTCTTCTTGGAGTTAGATTCCATGATCTCCATTATTGTAACGAAGGCGCTGCTGAAATGAAAACATATCCTAAAGATCAAGTATTAGGAAAATATTTTGTGTGTGTGAGTGTAATGTTTGCAGCGCACTTAATTGCACCAAACGGCCAAAGTAATGCTTTATATAATGGAGGATGGTTTAAAATGATTGGAATCTTGCATTAAAATTTGAGTTGTAATGTTTGGAAATTTTGAAAACTGGTTTATTCTCCAAAAGTATGACTAGCACTGGGAAAATGGGTTCAACCCGTGCGCTGACATGAGTTAGGGCTGGTGATTTTATGGCCCATAAAATGTTGGGTTGCACAGGCCCGACTTATATGGGCTACAGGTTTGCGGCTGGCAAGTTAGCCAGTTTTTATTTTATTTTTTTTAAAAAAATTATCTCTTACTTTATTTATCGAGGTGGAGGTGTGAGCTTCTATGAGAGTGTGAGACTCAGACTGTGACCTAAAATCTCATCGACCAATATCCAAACTGACACCACACCACAGTACCACACCATAGAGCTGCGCGAAGCCCTCTTTTTGACCCAGCCATCGTCACCATTGACTGTCCAGCTGCTTCCTCTACTCTTCCAGTTGCGTTGTCATCTTTCACAGTGCACAATCCACACCATAGATAGATTGAAGCTTCAAGCTGTCATCGATTCGTTGTCTCGTCTAGGAGGTCGTCATCTTCTACATAACTAGTTCACTTGTCCTCGTCTTCCACAGACCTGGTCGAGCTACCGCCTGTTGTTGGACCATACCTATCGTCATTGGAGAGAGCAATCGAGCGAGAGGCAAAGCGTCCCGAATCCCTTTCCAATTAATGTGAGAGTCCCAAATCCCTTTCCATCTTCAATTTGGGGTTGGGGAAATAATGAAAATCGGTGTTGCATGTGTTAGATTGCTTTGATTTGTTAGATTGTTGTGATACTTAGTATGTGATGCTTGTTGTTCTTGTGAGAATGGTTCTGATATGTTAGATCTTCAATTTAGCGTGTGATGCTTGGTTGAGTACTTTAAAATTGGTTGTTATATTTGGTTGGATTGATTCTGGTTGCATTGTTGTTATATTTCCTGGTTGCATTGATGTATCATGTCTGTCTGAGCTTAATTTGTCATTACATTTTAGTGATATCATTTGTTACTATATTTCCTGGTTGGATCTCTTTGTTCTCTAGAATCTTTTCTTGTGCTATCTATCATTTTGTCTTGTGTTATGATCTTCAATTTTGTGGACCAATGGATTATCTTGTGGGTTTTGCTTCATTCTGCCAATGTTTAGATGCCTCTTTCATTAAACTATCAGTTGCTGATGGTGTCATTAATGGCCTCTTCCACATTAGATCCTCTTCTGGTGTTTTTCTTTTTTCTTTTTAGAATTACAAATTGAAGTCTTGAATCTTGATTTGTTAATAGTCAAGGAATGAGGTAGGGGAGATTTCTGGTTCCAAAATGGTGCATGAAGTTGGAATTTTTGGATAGTTTAGTTTCTCATTCCCTAAAATAATTTCTGATTACTCACCTAAATATACTAAATGTGTTATGATCATTTATATTTTCAGTTGAAGATGGAAATTAATGAGGACAAAAGAATGGATGTTGATCCAAGTAACCCAGCTGAAACAATTGTGGAAAATCAGGCAACACAAGCTACAGAACCTCAACCTTCAACTTCTGTTCAAGGAGATCAAAATAAAAAGGGGAAAAGCAAACTACCTATGAGGTATGGAAGTATTTTACTTCTGTTATGCTTTATTTTTATCATTATATATTCATGACTATCTTAAATGCGAGAGTAAAGACACCTCAACAATTGGAAAATCTGAAATGGATTATTATTTGGAAGAAGCAGCTCTTGATCCTAATTTATTTGTAGTATTCAATGTTTTGGAATACTGGAAGAATAACGTAGCTCATTTTCCATGTCTTGCAAAGATGGCTTGTGATGTTCTCAGTATTCCACTACAAAAAAAAAATGTCCTATTCCTGCGGATTTTGGCTAAAAATCCGCAGGAAACAATTTTCCTGCGGATTTCAATTCGTAGGTATAAGGTTCATAGAAATTTATTTTCCTGCGTTTGGAATCCACAGATAAAATCCGTAGGAAAATCTGCAGGTAAAATCAGCAGGAAAATCCACAGGTAAAACTCACAGGAAAATCCGCAGGTAAAATCTGCAAGAAATCAGGAAATTTTTTTTAAAAAAATATATTTTAATTTATGAACATTTTTCAGGTAAATTTTTTTCTTATTCTGATGGAAGAAGACAGTGAGTTTGTTTTTGTAAAGATATGGATATATGATATTTTATAGGGAATGATATGCGTAACCAATAAGAAATAACTATATAGTTAAAAGTAACGTTTTGGACAAATTAAAAAGGATAATTGTTGAAACATATATGTAGGGGAGCATCAAATTATTGTCATCATACATCACAAGCTGAAACGATACATTAGGAATTGAACTGTGGCTTATATAATGCTACCAAACTTCATTCTCTTAATCCACATAATTGCTTACATATAATTAATGATCAAAGTTTGATCATTTAAATTAACACCATTGGCCTTCTTCTTCAAAAGCTCGTCGCCTCTCTTAATAACATACTCTTCCTTGATATAATCAATGAAGCAACACATGATCATCTACCTACAAACCACCCAAAAAGATATAAATCAGTAAGCAACATTGTATAATGGATGAAATTCAAAATGCCCAACGACACAAAGAAAAAACAGAAAAGATCACCACTTTCAGTATCTCAAAGTTCTACAAATAATAGCAGTAACATAAAGCAAATTCAACGAACAGTAATAAGCTTGCACAAAAAAATAGAGCAAGTCTACCTAATTCCTCCAAGTCTGAGTGTAAAAGAGAAATTCACCAAACAAAAGGCTCAAAATAAAAGTCAAATCAGCTGAACAATTTAGTTTCATTAAAAATTGAATTCAAACTGTGCTTATTAAACTCTACTCTCCATAAATTTTGAGGAATTAAAAAGGTATTTGGGGTAAAGATAATGCTTGGAAAAG
>JANTPZ010109458.1:0-16350 GCA_025593235.1 Vachellia pachyceras | reverse complement strand
TTTTTTTAGTTGATACTGATTCTGAGTTTTTCGTTTTGGTAAATTGGCTTGAAGTATTTGATGCTAATGTAGCTGTGGCTTTTAATATTGGCAAGAATGGATGATGCGAGGTCTATATTGCTTCTGTCATTTGTTAGAATCTGATATGCTTACTGATTACAATTTTTGTTTCCTAAACATTTAGAGAATCAGTAGCTTGTGCCTTCTGATGAGGTAGTCACTTTCTCCTTTTGGTAAATATTAAGTGCCATTTAGTTTAGACTCCGTTTTTTTTAACTTTACCTGGAGATTCCGGAATTAAATATTTATGACTGATTATCCTGGCACCAAAACAGGGCCATAGAGATAGCACTCTATTGAATTGATTTATGAATTAAAGAGGGCATTGCAACAGTGTTGGTTTTGAGTCTAACAAAATGGGTTAGTAGCGAACCAAGATCTGAATCATCACTATAGAAGAGGTGTTCACCTTGCAAGATTCCTTTTAGTAGGAAGATATATATGCTTAACAAAAAGAAAAGAAAAGAAAGGAAAGAATTAAAGTGGGCATTGGAGTTTTTGAGACAGTTTATAAGGCATGTCATCTAGAGGTTATGGTTAGCCAATCAATTTTAGACAGTCCATATTTGAAATCCAGCATGCTGCATGGTTTATAAGTTGTTTAGGATTTTTTGGCTAAGTTCATCTATTTATTGAACTGTATGATTCATGTCTGCTTCTGTGGAACTTATTGACTATGTGTTGCATTCAGGGGTTGTTTTCATATTTATTGATAGCATTGAGTCACTTGTAGAAAATGCTCTTGTTTATCATTATCTATAGAGATTAAGTACTTAAATTGTTGTTTTAACTAATTTTCTGAGTCTTAGCAATAACTTGTCATCCTGATATGTTTTAAATAAACTCCTCTTCCAAAGATGCAACAATATCATAATTATCATCATTGAACAGTCCCTCAATTTTATTGATGAACCATATCGAGCAAGAGCATGAGGAGAGGATAATGGCAATGCCCTCATCTCTTGCTCTCCACGAGGTTAATTAGTCTTAGATCATGCAATTTTGGTCTTCAAGGAATGGGTCTAGTGAATCCCTAGAAGCAACCTTAGAAAAATCACTCAACACAGGGTTTCTCCAATTGATAAGGAATTTACTTATAATACATAAGGTTATGAGTTTCAATCCAGATACTGATATAACGATCCTGTTGGTGGGCGAACTATAAGTTCATGTGTGAATGTTTTCTTAGTTTGGAGGCATGCCTTCTGATGAACCCTTGTGTCCAATTAACCTAAACTTGTTTGTATAAAAAGAGCAGCTACATGGGCATTGCTACAAGAGACATTGCTTACTTAGCATGTGAAATAGTAGAAGTGTATTGTTGAGCCGCAAGTTGTGGTGTGCCATTTCTTGCTGAGGGAACACAATCTCTCCTTTTCTCTCCTTGCATCACCCAACATCTGTAGCAGCTAGTTATTGAATTCAGTCTTATAGAACATTTCAGTCATCTGTTTTACACAAGTACCATTTAACTCCCTTAGAATGTTGGATAGAGATATTAAATAGAACAAGAGTGAAATTTCTTAAACCACACTCCCCTTCTTAAACCTCACTTGCTTGAAGAAGTATTTGTATTTAGTTATCAACAGAGTTTTGAACTAGATTAAGGGCTTGTTTGGAAACTAATTCTAGAACATAGGTTTGGTTTCAAAACCTAGGTTTTACCTCAAAACCGAGGTTTTGTCTAAGCAAATTTTTTTCCCAAAAGCTATTTTGGTTACAAAACCTCAGTTTGAAACCTAGGTTTTCTCTTTTCTACTTTTTCCTCTTTCATCTTTCCTACTTTTTCTTTCTTTCTCTTTCCTACTTTCATCTTTCCTTCCCACTTTTTTGCCTCGGAATCTATAAAAGCTAATAACTTCCCAAACATAAATCACTTTTCAAAACCTAGGTTTTGCTTCGGAATCTGTAAAAGCTATTTTCCAAAATCTATTCTCCAAAACCTAGGTTTTACCTCGGAATCTGTAAAAACTATTTTCAAAATCACATCCAAACAAGCTCTAACTCCAATAGGAGAATACTTATGTTTATTAGAAAAATATAAGCAACATTCAAGTTCACATACCTACATTAATTTTTTAATTTATTTCCAAATTGGTTGGTTCGATTTATCTGTCTTTATTTTTAAATTTTGCACGAAGAGGGAAACAAGAGCTGACGTGGATATGTATACACGTAGTCAATTGCCAACTCTTCAATATGTCAACCACCTCGATAAGCAAACATTAACATGGTGTCAGTGTTTGAGGCCTAGGGAATAATGTATTTAACAGACTGAACTGTTATGGCCCAATTCAAACAAATTAAACTACAAAGACCTAATTTAAAATTGGTGTATAAAGTATGATTAAGACCTTTTCTTTTCAAAATACAAACATTCTTCTAGTGAAGACAATCGTGTTCAAAGCATAATCAGAAACTAAATAAGGGGTATCTTTTCAAGTAGAGATTCTAACATTGGTTTACAAGAGATTATACCCTTCTACTAGATCAAATACTCCTTCCTTAAATATAATTAAGATGTAAAGATTAGTTTATGAGCATTATGTTTAATGATGAAATGTTATACACACACAAATATAACATATATCTATCAAGCTTTAAGCCCAACCCATGATCCTTTTGTGTTACTCTCCCAACGAAAGAAAAAGAAAAACTTGAAAGTCATATGACTTGCGTGGTCCTTGATATTCCCACTATACATGTTGTGTGAAGTCTTTCGATTCATTATTGCGTGGTCCTCAATATATTAGTTGGCAAGGCCAATCGAACTTCTCTTGCTAGCATCTTTTGAGTGTTAGTTGGCAATCACCTTCTATTCAAATAGGATTTATCCCCTCCTTGTTATAAAAAACTTCAAATGCATCAATAAAAACAATTAAAAGTATTAATGTTTTAATAAAATTAAAGTAATTGTTAATATTTTTCTTATTAACTATGCTAAATTCCAATATCGTGTATTAATTTTTGTTCTCTTACTACCTTATTAAACTAGCTATCAAAACCTCTTGCAAAAATGATTAAAGAAATGCTCTTATAAATAGGTTCACATAGAGTAATTTTTACCATCACAACAACAAAATTTTATCATACAAGGTGAAATTTGCTATATAGATCATACAAAGCCATTGGCCCATTCTATAACCGAATTTCTAGATAAATTATTAGCCAAAAGATTTCTATTTGTTTGGATTAGTGGTGGAAACAACTAAACCTTTGATTCTGTCAGTGTGCATGGCACAGAGAAGCTTTGAATGCAAGAGACCGATCGCATGTTAGAAGTAGTATCCAATGTAAATATTAAAAGAAGTACTTCAAAAGAATCACCACATTGTTCTCACAAAAAATTAACTAAACTAATTCTCTTAGTATCTATAACTTAGTTACCTAACTTTGATATGGTTGAAACTAAATATTGCATTGATTTGTTGATGCTTTTGACACTACGACGTTCTGAGGTTGTACCATTGCATTTTTATTTTCATTGTTTTTTCTTGATTGCTTATTGTTTTGTTGATCCTTGAATTCAAAGTGCCATTGTTGGCAGTCTTGTTGATGATGAGAATATTAACATGATAGTTATTCCTGCTGATCTAGCAGGTGCTGAAAATTTCTAATCTGACAGTTAAATCATTTTTCTATTCATTGTTTTTAAAGTCATACGTATGACTCATACCCCCAACTGAATTTCCAAAGTTGTCCACGGCTGACAAAGAGGGTGCTGAAGCATTGTAATTTGACTTGCACTTCATCACCCATGTATTAGATATTTCTAATTTACATGTCTAGAGTCAATATGAAGGATTGAAATGTTGGGCAACGAGTTTTACTTAACTGCAAAAAAAGAAAATCATCGTGTTTATAGATTTTATGAAATATTAAGTCCAAATATTTAATGGGTTAAGTAGCATTTTTGCTATGGTAGTAGTATACATGTTGGAGCACTGAGTATCTGAAAGTTTTCTTGGGACCAGATTCATCCTGGAAGTTTATAAAAGGTAGCATTTTTCATCTGGAGCAACGAATCTTTAACGGAAGTTTGTCTTCATTCTGTTGTGAACATGTGGAAGCTTGATTATTTAAATGGGATGCACGCTTATTCATAGATCTAGAGTTTGACTGCACCAATGATTTTTGCTTGGATCCAAAGTGAGGCTCTCTTCTAAGGAAAACGAAGGTGGATTTTGGCCTTGTTTTGTGCAGGTTGCCATTCCCACATCGTTTTTATTCAATTTATTTCCCGGTTGATATTCCCTCGGTCCCACTTTCATCTAAGTGGCCGGTGCATGCGAGGAAAACCATTGGGAGAATGATTATTAATCAGAATGCATTTTGAAAAATAATTTTTATTCAGAATGCATTTTGATGAAATGTATTTGTGTTTGGATAAATGTTAAACTCATAATGTATTTTGGTAGAATGTATTCTACCAAGAATGAGCTTTTTGTTCGGAATGTATTTTGAAAAAAGCTGTTAAATGGTGAAGTTTACAAGCTAACGGGCACTTTGGCCCAAAATGTGTTTGGTGTTTTGGGCCCAAAAAATGAGTTGCCTAACAACATCCATTCATTTCCGCATGTGTATGGAAATGGTATTATTCCTAGATCACAATTGTAAATCACTGCTAATATGCAGTCTTATCCATTAGGATATTATTATACAAGTATTTAACTGCTCATTTAGTTGAACTTTAGATGATATGAGAAAGGTAAGTATTTATTACAGCTATCATCCTTTGGTATTCTAGATTAATGGACATATCATAATACTTAATAACTTCACACTTCATAGAGAAAAATCAACACACTTACAGTTTGAAAATTCAAGAGACAGTTTGGACATGAGATTTTTTTCCCAACTCACGTAAGTGGAGGGAACTGTAAATTTGTAGCATTGTCATCTTAGACTACTGCATAAAAAATTACCTACTAAAACCCTAAATTTTGAATAAATATGTAAAATTTTAGATTAAACATCAACTATCCTGAGAGGTAGGTGGCCAGTATTCAATGCTCCATAACTTTGATCTTTTCAAGACAGTTATGCATGCGTTGGGTATCATCAGTTGAGAGAAGATCTCCCATCATAAATTTGTACTGCTCAAACTTTAATTCCTCACTTTAAGGCGACAGTTCTACAAGCCTTTATACTACTTGAAGCAAAGTTAATGTGTCATATCAGGTAGACTTTTGTGCAGGAAATAAGCAATCGGAGTGATTACAAAGGTAGATAGATGGAAACTTCAGTCATCACATATATTAGTTTGTCGGATTTCACTAATAAGCAATAGGCATACGTTACACAACTAGAATGTCTACTTACCAGATAGGTCTAACATGTTGAAAGTCACTTGGCAGCTCCCAGTACTTCTGATCATTGTAATATCAGACCAAACTTTTTGATATTTATCTCGAGACTCTAATGATGCATGTATTGGTGACTGGATTGACATACTTGACTACAAACAACAAAGAGTACAATCAACATTTCAAAAAATAACATGCTAAATGTACAGACAAGGCAAATATGATAAGAACTACAAGTCTATAAACAAAGAAATCATTTGTTACTAACCCATGAATGATCCCACGGACATAGCCAAACCCTACTTCCCAAAGTTTAGCAGGAAGCTTTCTTTTGTTGCTTTTAACACATTGAATTGAGTGATTATAATAGAATTGTTACCCACAAGATCTCTGTTCAGATTCAAAAAGACCTCTATCACCATGTATCTATTTTTAAATCCCACCATGATCCTCCTTTGGCTATGTTTGGTTTGATGGAGGGGAAAAGGAAGGGATGGATAAAAGGGGATGGGAAGTGATGGAATGCTATAAGGTTACTTCGTTTGGTTTAGTTAGAGGGGAAGGAAGGGAGAAGACTTTTAATGATCTTTTGATTGGTTCAGGAGGAGAAGGGAGGGAAGTTAATAATCAATTTATCATTTTACCCTTATATTTTGATTTATATTTATTTATTTATACAATTTATTTTAGTTTTCACTCATGAAAATTAATCACTCATTCCATTTAATTAATTAAAACAATTATTAAGGTACTTCTGTCGTATAATTTATTTAAATAATTAAAAAAATAGGATTTATAAGTAGTTTAATTTCAAAATACTTAATTTATGTTTAACCTACTATATTAATCCAATTTGTAACTGGTAAGACGTTCGAAGAGTAAAGGAGAAAAAAAGTGTTGGTTAAATAAACTGCTTCTAGAGAGTAGAGGAAAAAGTTGAGAAGCGATACGTTTTAACCTATCAGGGATATGTATGGGAATATAATAAAATTGATAGGGGTAACTTAGTAATAATTTTTGGCTTCCCTCCAAAAAACCTCAATTTGGAAGGAACCAAACAAAGGGAGGGGAGGGAATGAAGGGGTATATTTTGATCCCATCCCCTTCAAAATTTTATACTAAACAAGGGGGATTCATTTTCCATCCCCTTCCATTCCCTTCCCCCAACCAAACAAGCCCTTTGTGTGGCTTTGTCTAGTGTAGAACACTCGCTCGGGCAGATTTGTTTCCTGTAAACATCAATCGCGAGGGTTAAGCCACTTGAATATTAAGTAAACGTAAATCAAAAAAGTTTTACCTGATCTTATAAACCATAAAGTCATAGTTAACATGAAACAGAACTGTGAATTCACACAATGTAGTTTCTTATTGCTAACTGAAAGTCGATTTTTTCTTGCCAAATTGTTGAGGATACATTTGCAGCTTAATCAATCTTCTACAAAGGTGAAGAACTTATAGCTTGACATCAGAAATGGATTCAGATTATTTCTATCTTAAGAAGATTAAGATCGTGTTTAGAAGGAATTCATACCAATAAATATGCCTAAAATTTAGATGATTTACAATTTATAATGTGCTAAGTATGCCAGAAAGCCATTAATAGAACTTACAATTAAGACTCCTAACATCTTAAAATTTATATGTAATTCATCTAGGATAAAATGATTTTATGAATAAAATATGAACATCAGTCCATCTAGAAAATGCATACAATTTAAGTACAAAGAGTTATTTCATACCCTATATCCCCAACTACATAGATATTTGTGAATTCCATGAGAACCAAGTAGAGGAAGAAAATCCCCCTAATAAGAGAAGAATCTTTAGTCTTGAGAGAACATCAGTTCTCGCGACAATCGTAATTAAAGGAACGAGTGAACATCTTTACTGAAATGCAGCTGGGAGTTTTCTCTGAGCATCGGCAAGAGCGCTGTGGAACATTCGTAGATTGGTTTAGGGTTCACAATTCGACAAAACTCCTCTGCCACATTTGGTATATTAGATAGGATTCAAGGCTTGTTTGGATTAGTGATAGGATGAGGGACCAAGATGATGGTAACTCGGGAAGTCACTAGAAATTGCTTTTTTGATGTGATGCGATAATAGAAATCATTCTTGGTGGTAACTCTGATAGTAGTTGGACGGACAAATCAAATATGGACGAATGGCGGAACAACAGGAGGAAGATGAGTGGTAGTCGGTGTTGGATAGGCAATAGTGATGAGCATTCGGAGGTATGACAGTGAAGGGGAGAACTGTAATTTTGAGTGAGAATGAGGGCAGCGATGGCACTTCATTGGAATCAACCCAATTTCTGTGCATTTTTGTAAAACTGGATTTCTTGAGAATCTGTTTCCATTTCTCTTGAGCCAATTCCCAGTGGACCAAACACATAAGATCCGATTAGATGGGCCAATTTTGTGTTGTGGGCTCATCTGTTTAATCTAAAGTTGGTAATAAGGGTTCAGCTAGCTTAACCCGTGGCGGGTAGAGCTACAAAAAATAAAGTCCATTTGGATGTGATTTTTTTTACCTGTACCTAGGGGTGAAAACAAGTTAGGTGAGGCAGATCCCCATAAATAGGCCTGACCTGTTTGGGGTGGAGCCAGGACATGCCAATTTTATGGTGCGAGTCTAGATCTGTTTTAGGCTTGGTCTAGTCTGTGCCCTGTATACAGATATGTTAAATCATATTTTTTTTGTCAATGTTAAACCAGATTTCAGATAAGCAAAAACATGGAATTATAGAAGCTAGATTCCATATGGAATGAAATACATGTAAATAATAGAACATTAACAAGACATAACCCTTGTCAATACACAAGCAACAAAAATACTTTGATTAGGATTTATTAACAAAATTTTAATATCATATATTGTTTAGGATTTGCATGAGGAACAACTATGCAAATTCATAGCTTGTTAATACATAAATTCATAACTTGAACGTATTTTTGAAGAAAGTGGACTTTCTAAACCGTATTTTTCATGAACGGTTTATTTCATTTGAATAACACATGTCTTATTCGAATGAAGATAAACGTCCGTTAAAGATCCGCTGTTCCAGGTGAAAAATGCTACGGTTTATAAACTTTCGGGGTGAATTTAGTCCTAAGAAAACTTCCGGATACTCAGTTGATGTTTTATCATTTGCATATATCTAATTCCATTTTGTTCCTTATATGGAATCTAGCTTCCTTAATTCTGAGTTTTTGCTTATCTGAAATCTGATTTAACATTGGCAAAAAATCTGATTTAACATGTCTGTATATAGGTTCAAGCTTAGGCCATAAAATTGGCCTGTATACAGGCTACATGTTAGGTCAGGCTTCATCCCAAACATGCTAGGTCTGTTTGTGGGGAATCTGGCCTGACCTGGCCTGTTTCCACCCCTGAGTGTAGGTAAAAAAATCACATCCAAATAGACTATTTTTTGCAGCTCTACCTGCCACGGGTTAAGCCAGCTGAATCTTTATTACCAGCATTAATTTAAACGGTTTGAGTCCACAACTCGGAATTGGCCCATCTAATCGGATTTTGTGTTTGGTCCACTAGGAGTTGGCTCTAGAGCAACGGAAACGGATTATCAAGAAATCCAGTTCTACAAAAATGCACAAAAATTGGGCTGATTCCAATGAATTGCCATCGCTGCCCTCGTTCTGAATCACCATTGCAATTCTCCCCTTCACCATTAGACCCGCGAACGCTCATCACTATCGCCTATCCAACGGTGACTATTGCTCTTCTTCCTCCTTCTGTCTCGCCATTCTTCCATATTTGCTTTGTCCATCCAACTGCTATAAGAGTTACCATCAAGAACGACGTCTGTTATCGCATCACACCAGAGGCAATTTTGCAGTGATTTCCTGGAGTTACCATCGTCTTGGTCCCTCATCCCATCACTAATCCAAACGGGCCTTGAATCCTCTCCATTATACCAAACGTGGTCTAGGAGTTTTGCCGAATTGTGAACCCTAAACTGACGTATAGAGGTTCTGTGGCACTCATGCCGATGCTCGGAGAAAACTTAAGCTGCATTCCAATAAAGACGTTCACTCGTTCCTTTAATTAAGATTGTCGCGAGCACTGTTGTTCTCTTAAGACTAAAGATTTTTCTCTTGTTAGGGCGATTTTCTTCCCCTACTTGGGTTCTTCTCGTGGAATTCACAAATATCTGTGTAGTTGGGGATATAGGGTATAAAATAACTCTTTGCACTTAAATTGTATGCATTTTCTAGGTGGACCTATATTCATAGAATCCTTTTCTCCTTGATGAATGACATAAATTTTAAGATGTTAGGAGTCTTAATTGTAAGTTCTGTTAATGGCTTTCTGGCATACTTAGCACATTGTAAATTGTAAATCATCTAAATTTATGTCATATTTATTGGTAAGAATCCCTTCTAAACGCGATCTTAATCTTCTTAAGATAGAAATAATCTGAATCCCCTTCTGATGTCAAGCTATAAGTTCTACACCTTTGTAGAAGATTGATTAAGCTGCAAATGTATCCTTAACAATTTGGCAAGAAAGAGTCGACTTTCAGTTAGCAATAAGAAACATTATGTGAATTCACAGTTCTGTTTCATGTTAACTATGACTTTATGGTTTATAAGATCTGGTAAAACTTTTTTGATTTACGTTTACTTAATATTCAAGTGGCTTAATCCTCGCGATTGATGTTTACAGGAAACGAATCTGCCTGAGTGAGTATTCTACGCTAGACAAAGCCACATAAAGGAGGATCATGGTGGGATTTAAGAATAGATACATGGTGATGGAGGTCGTTTTGAATCCGAACAGAGATCTTGTGGGTAACGATTCTATTATAATCACCCAATTCAATGTGTCAAAAGCAATAAAAGAAAGCATCTTGCTAAACTTTGGGGATTGTGGTTTGGTTATGTCCGTGGGATCATTCATGGGTTAGTAACTAATGATTTCTTTGTTTATTGAATTGTAGTTCTTATCATATTTGCCTTCTGTCTGTACATTTAGCATGTTATTTTTTGAAATTTTAATTGTATTTTTTGTTGTTTGTAGTCAAGTATGTCAATCCAATCACCAAGACATGCATCATTAGAGTCTCAAGGGAGGAATATCAAAAAGTTTGGTCTGCTATTACAATGGTCAGAAGTATTGGGAACTACCCAGTGACTTTTAACATGTTAGACCTATCTGGTAAGTAGACATTCTAGTTGTGCAGCATATGCCTATTGCTTATCAGTGAAATTTGATAAACTAATATATGTGATGACTGAACTTTCCATCTACCTACCTTTGTAGTCATTTCGATTGCTGATTTCTTGCATTGAAGTCTGCTTGATATGATATATTGACTTTACTTCAGGTAGCATAAAGGCTTGTAGAACTGCCGCTTTAAAGTGTGAGGAATTAAAGTTTGAGCAGTACAAATTTATGGTGGGAGATCTTCTCTCAACTAATGATACCATGCGGATGCATAATTATCTTGAAAAGATCAAAGTTATGGAGCATTGAATACTGGCCACCTACCTCCCAGGATAGTTGATGTTTGATTTGAAATTTTGCCTATTTATTTAAAATTTACGGTTTAGTAGGTGATTTTTTATTTAGTAGTATAGGATAACAATTTTATTTTTGTAGATGTTTGCAAATTTACAGTTCCCTCCATTTAGGTAAGTTGGGAAAAAAATCTTGGGTTCAAATTGTCTCTTGAATTTTCAAACTGGAAGTGTATTTATTTTTCTCTCAAGTGTGGAGTTATTAATTATTCTGATGTGTCCATTAATCTAGAATACCAAAGGATGAGAGTTGTATTAAATACTTGCCTTTTTCATATTATCTAAAATTTGACTAAATGAGCAATTAAATACTTATATAATAATATTCTAATGGATAAAACTGCATATTAGAAGTGATTAACAATGGTGATTCTAATATCATTTTCATCCGCATGAGGAAATGATTGGAAGCTTTAGGCAGTTCATTTTTTATGCCCAAAACACCAAACATTTTTTGGGCCCAAAATGTCTGTTAGCTTGTGTAAAATTTAGCGTTTGACAACTTTTTTCAAAATACATTTTGAGTAAAAAGTCTCTTGATAGAATGTAGTATGAGTTTAATATATATCTAAACACATACATTTCGTTAAAATGCATTTTGAATAAAAAGTTATTTTTAAAATGCATTGTGATTAATGATCATTCTCCCAATTTTTTTTCTACGGGCACTTGGATGAAAATGGGATCGATGGAATATCGACGGGAAATAAGTTGAATAAAAACGATGTGGGAATAGCAACTTATGTAAGACGAGGCCAAAATCCACTTTCGTTTTTTGTAAAAGAGAGCCTCACTTTGGATACAAGCAAAAGTCATTGGTGCAGTCAAACTCTGGATCTATAAATAAGCGTGCATCCCATTTAAATAATCAAGCTTGCTACCATTTCATGTTCACAACGGAATTTATGTTTCTTTTTCCTTTTTCTTTTTGAGCGAGGGAAGCCCGTGCAAGAAAATCCGAGCCAGGTTTGGTGGGATCGGCGTTGCTATAAATAAATGCCTTCACATTCTTCTCTCCACACACACACACCTGACTCTCTCAATAGTCAATACCCTTGCTTTATAGCATCGCTTATGCTTGTCTCCTTCCTTCACACCAACCAGTAGGGTTTCAATCAATAAAGACACCAACAGATGGAGGAGAAGAAAATGCTCGATTTCACTCTCGTTCCTTTTGGTTTATTAGTCCTACTGTCCTACCACCTCTGGCTTCTCCTTCGAATCTTACACAGCCCCACTAAAAACCATTATCGGCGTCAATGCTATCAACCGTCGTTTCTAGGTTCGAGCAATGATGGAGGTCCAACCATGTAAATAATTATCTTGCCATATTAGAGCCTTCGTTGCTTTATATGTAGCATCTGGTGTTCTCGTGTCATTAACTTCGGTCATCAGGATGTGTTTAGATATAATAATAATAATAATAATAAAGTAATTTATATTTTATTAAATTATAAGATGGTAAATATTTTTGAATGAAATGAAATAAAACATAATAAAGTTTTTAGAGACTTGTAACTACGGGAGAGATGGATCTTTTCTATCTGGAAATGAAGTGTGCTTGTTTGGGTTTCATGTAGGGGTGGAAACAGGACAGGTGGTCTGTGGCCTAGCCTGTAAAAGCATGTACAGGCCAGACTTTTACAGGCCCAGACTGCCTAGAAAGCTTGTTTTCAAAACAGGATCAGGCTTAGACCGTTTAATAGGCATTTTCAGCCTGTCAGGCAGCCTGTATTTTTTTTAAAATATGTATGTATGCATTGCTTCTGATCCAATCATTGTTTTCTAAGCCCAAACCTTTTATTCCTTCTTTTCGGCCCAAACCTTTTATTGCTACATTTTTCCCCCCTAATATTTTCGTCTAGGTGTTCAGTCTTCTTCGTTCATCTTGCAGCACCTCTGCTTTGCTCATCTTCCAACGTCTATGTGCCTGTTTGGGAAGCCATTTTCCCAAATGGTGCACGTAAGCCGAGACAAAACCATCTCGAAATCTGTAAAAACCATCTTAAAATCCATAAAAACCATCTTGAAATCCGTAAAACCATCTTGAAATTCCCAAAATGCCTCGAAATCTGTAAAATCCATTTTCCCAACGGAGTTCCCAAACAAGCACTATTGCGGTGTCCTTGACTCTCTTTCTGCACCCTGAGTCATACCTTCTTCGTTCAGATGTTTTTCTTTCTCTTAGTGCTCTTTCTTCCGTTTTAGTTTATCGCTCTTGCCATTATTTTGTGTATTAGCATTACACAACAAATAAAATCTCTCTCTTTAATCTTCCCCTCTTCGATTATAGTTGATCTTGTTGGTCTTTTTGGTTTGTGCCGTGACTCTTCAGCTCTTTCACTCACTTTGTCATCGGCGATTGGCCTTCTCTTCCATTCCTCCTTATCACTCGTGGTCAGTCTCGCATTTCTCCCTCTCAGACTGTTGAAGCTCAAGTAGGTTAGCTCTTTTGGTTCGTTCCCTGCTACTGAGTATTGATTTGTTCCTACTTGCGTTTGATGATGCGTGTTCCTTTATGATGCAAAGCAGTATCCTCCAATCTTTGTTTTCTTCTCAATTTCTTTCATTGTCTTTAAATTTCACACTGGCTTCTCAATTTGTTTGGCAAAAAATGCACCGCTGTTGTTTATGAGAAATAGGAAACTTAAAAGTGGAATTTTCTTTTCTTTGGGCATTTCTGTATGTTGTATCTAATGTTTGTATTATTAAATATGCTTCTCTGGCTCTCTAGGAATCATAGCATTTTCAAGACGAGTTCCTTTATAGTGGATGAGGTTCTTAGGCTATTGAGAAATACAAAGTTAGGTATCTGAAATTCTAGAAGAGTTTCTTATCAACATTCTATGCTCATGGTCTTTTCTCTTTGGAGCTGTAGAATGATTCTACTGGGTGCTTTTACTCCTATTTATATTCAAACCATCTTTTTGATGTTGTAATGTGGCTTTCTACCTTCCCCCTTCTAATTTCTTGTATTGTACTTAATCCGAAGAAGAAGAACTTTTTCCCATTATTGTAATGTGGCTTTCTAATGTTCCTTTTGATGCTCTCCAGTTCACCCCACTGTCACTATGGAAATCTAGTATCACCATGAAGCGCATTGCTGGAAATCTAGTACAAAAAAATCCTTCTCTTGCCATTATTTGATTTATTTTTTATACAGGTCACATGTCAGATCAAAAACAGGCCCAGGCCTAAGCCAAAAAACAAGCCACAGGACAGGCCAGACCAAATTTCACTCAAAGGGGTGGAGCTTGGCCTGACCTATTTCCACCCCTACTTTCAAAAGGGACTGAAGTGATGGAAAATAAGTTCAAAGATCAAATTATGAAAATATCATTTCATTAACGAAAAATGCTAACTCCTTGGATTTAATTAGTGGCTCTACAATTAGACACACTTATCGAGGTTTCTTTGTTTTCTTCACGGATAACAACATCGACAACACTGTTGACATAGTGATTTTTAATCAGAAAGGGATTGTACATAGAGAACGCACTTGGAAGTGATAAAGCTGTATGTGGCAAGCTTTTTACCTTATTGTCTAAGGATCTCTACGTGGATCCTCGTGAAGGAGGAGGAGCAAGAGGTTTGAATATATAGTGCAAAGTGAGTGTGTGTAGATATTGTTCTTTACCAACAAGCGTTGGACACAATGGTAAAGCAGCTAACATACCCCAAGGGGATGATAATTCGAACCTGAAAAGGCACTTGTTAGGAGAGAGATATCCATTTTGCCATAAAGTGCGAACCAATACACCATTAACTTTGTATTAGTGATTGTCTAGATTACTTGATCCAGTTGAGAAGGCTAGGGACTGAGGGAAAGCATCGAATGCGTTGGGGGGCCAAAGGCATTGTTGCCCTTGTTCACCAAAAAACAAGATATCGCCCTTTATGGTAATAGATTTAGAGTTCGGTCACCAATTCTAGCACATTATGCATGCCGTCTTCTGAAAGGAAAAAAAAACAGATGTTGCAATAAAAAGCCATGGAATAAGTGGAGAGCTAATCGCATTATTGAAACTTACTTCAGAAATTCATGGGCGATTGTCTCTTGTTGCAGCAATATAATATTTCTGTTTGTATTATTCATCAGACTGTATGTATACTATTATTCCCTTGTTACTTTCTTGTAATGCACATGTTTCCGATTTGATATACCATAATGCAGTAAAGTTGAAGAGGGGACAGTGATGAGATGTCATGACACAGAGAGTGAAGGCCTCGATATTGCCCTTTGTTTTGACAACTTTTAATGATAAATTTCAACCTTACGACGAGGGCTTCCATCAACTGGTAAGGTTTAAATTGTTTCAACTTAAGTAATAATTTCAAATTCTCGATATGCAAATGTGATAGTCACTCAAAGGTAGCAAAGTGCCTTTGATTATGGGTCAATACCCTCATGAATCAGAATAGTCAGGTAGCTCAAATAGTTGGTAATAAGAAATTGATTAATTTGAGAATTTTCTTCATCATCATCATTTTTTACTCGGGTCTTATTTGCAAGACTCCTTTTAATGCAATATTTTTAACATATAAGTTGATAAAATATTTATCATGGTTTTCCAAAATGTCCCTTTATCCCCACGGTTAAAACATTACTTGCTAGAACAATGCAATTTAACAAAATATTTTTCGTTGCTATCTAAAATACCAAAGTAACAATTAATGTTATGGGGAATTGGAATTTCGTTGCCAGATATAATACTAGCTAGGAAAATTAGCATAAGAATCCATACTCCTCATCACTAAAAATTAGAAATTATTGAGACACTTGGGAAGGGAAATATTAGGAGTGCAACAACTATATATATCTGTGTGTGTGATTTCTAATTCGTAGGTCTTCCTTGGTTTTCATCTAAAATTTAATTACTGCAGCATAATAAATCCTTGGGAGCTTAATTTCAAATCAGGACTGAAGTTCTTTTAATTCACTTGAGTCTAAAAACGAATTAACACCATGTATATAAACCCAGAAATGGTGGTGGAGAATTCCATCAACAAATTACTATAATTACAACATTTCTCCTGTCAAAACGACGACGTTGGGCGTTGAGGAAGATTTCTGAAAGGCCGCGACCAAGCCTTCCTCTACCTCCATTATGTTTGCAGTATTAACAAAGAAGGACCAAAGCCTTTGGAAAAAGAGACGAGGCGATACCATCCTTCATTGTACCATTCTGAGACAACATTTTCTGGGCATGAATAGAATCAAACTTCAAATTTCTTATTTAAAATAATAATGACAAGTTAGATTATTAAAGCAATTAATGATTAAAACATAGAAAATGAAATTTTTGCGTACCAGAGTGTTATCTGTGAATTGTACAGTGAAGCATGGCATCTCCTCCTTTCTCGTTCCAGAGCCTTTGGTCCTTCTTAATGCTGCAAACACAATGAAGATAAATGAAAGGCTTGCTTTTGACCCTTAAGAA
>JANTPZ010109456.1:0-12346 GCA_025593235.1 Vachellia pachyceras | reverse complement strand
TGCATGTTTTGAACTTAAGAAATTTGAGCACTTCCAGCTAACACTTCAAGTATTGACATGAAGTATTATCAATACTCGAGTGTTGGAATATGGCACTCAAGCACTGTGCTTTGAAAATGAGTTCTTAGACTATACTCTGAGTGTACACTGCAAGTATTGGCTAACAGCAGAGCCAATGCTCGAGCACTAGGTTTCCAGTACTTGAGCATTGATGTTTTAGAAAACACTTCAAGTCAACACTTCAAGTATTGGTTGAAAGTATTGCCAATACTCGAGTACTAAATTTCAGCACTCAAGTGTTGACCATTTTTCTCAACATTGTCAGGTAACACTTCCAGCATTGGCTGACAGCACAGCCAACACTCGAGCACTGCATTTTCAACACTCGAGTGTTGAGACTTTTGACAGTGCTGTCAAATGATACTTCAAGTGAAAGCTTCTAACAGAGCCAACACTCGAGCACACATTTCCAGCACTAGAGTGGTGTGACCTTTCACTCAACACTGGAAGCCAACACTGCAAGTATTGACAGCCAGCACTGCTAACACTTGAGTACCAGCTTTTTAACACTCGAGTATCGGGCTGAAAATTTTCACTGTTCATCAATACTCTATCTCAATACTTCCAGCATTCACTTCCAGTATTACTAACACTCGAGCATCATGATTTTAACACTCGAGTATTATGATTTGTCAAAATTATTTTTCATCACTTGCACAGAATACTCGAGTATTCCTAGAAAGTATTATTAACACTCAAGCACTGAGATTTACCACTCGAGTATTTGATTCTTTTCAAAACAATTTCACACAACACTCGAGTATTACATCAAAGCATTAAATGTTTCTTTGAAATATTTTGAGCAAGCACTTGAGCATAAAAAACCTTATGCTCGAGAACTGAATCTCTCTCTCTCTCTGACAGCTTGGTGTCTGACATACTTTACCTATGCTATACACCTACTTTCCTCGTTAGTGTAACGACATTTTTGAATTCTAACTGCTTTCATAAATGCAGTAGCTTGAAACATTAAATAAGGAAAGAAGCACAGGCATGGTCCAAGACTCAGAGATTTTAACGTTCTTCTGCAATCTTCAACCTCGACTGACTCAAAGGCATTAAATACCATTAATGTAGAAGCCATTGATCATTGATGAGAGTAACGACTATTGAATGCAGTCTAACGGACAATTCATCAAGACTCAACTATAAAAGGACCAGCATTCATTACAGAAACAATATATTCTGAGCATTTAAAGTCTACATTTACTACGCTCTCTGTAATCTTTCATTAATACATTCTGAGCTTCATTATTAGCCATCTACTCTTTTGAGAGAGATATTTAAGGCTGAAACACTTTGTAAAATTGTGAGAAACTCAAGGACGGGGCCTTGAGTAAATTTGGGTGAACGTGAGTTAGAAAACAGAGAGTGTCATACTCTGTTTTAGTGAAAAGAGAAAGGGGGAGTGATTCCCAGATTGTAAAGGCTTGTGAAGCCTAATTTATTGCTGATAGTGGATTTGGAAATCTCGGGAGTGCCCTGAGGATTGGACGTAGGTCAAGGAGACCGAACCAGGATAAATCTCTGTGTTCATATTTCTTTCTCTCTCGGTGACTTTGATTTCTATTCCTGTGAAGTTTAAAGTTCTTAAATTTTTATATTAGACCAATTCACCCCCCTCTTGGTCAAATCCTATTCTAACAAATTTGACTGTTACCAAATAAGTTATGATCGTTTAAGATATTATATGATATATCAGACACCAAATTCAAGTTGAAGAATATACTCCTTAACACAACATCCGACTCAGTTATTGTGGAAGACATAACGAACTCCAAGTGGTAAAGTAGATGGACAGATCAGCCACCATCGCTCACGATGAAGCCTGACATCTCATATGATGTATGATCACATATTATCCATAAAAACCTTTTCCTGACTTCATCAGTTCTGAAGGACGCCAGCATTCTGGTACTCTAAATAATGAAACACAATCAAAGATGCAGTTTAGGAATTGTGTCATTGAAGCAATTCAGGAATTGTGTCTCTGGATATGGAATATACGATGAACTTACCTTAACATCTCGCAACAGAAGATCTACTGAGAAGACAACCTGCATAATTGAGGACTGGTCACCTATGGCTTGAACATGCTTGATAATGATAATCCTGTCCAATATGGCAGTGATTGTTGATGGAACAACACCGGGATGAATAACATTAAGGAGGACTTTGGGGAGAGATTCATGGTGTGCATAGATATGAACAAATGAGCAAGTAGAGTAACTTAATTTTCTCGATTGCTATGATAGAAGGGAAGGAATGAAGATTCTAAGTGGGGCATGGGTTTGGGATTCTTTTAAAAAGTGAAGCATGCTGCAACATTTTAATATATAGGAAAAACAACTACGATTGAGGGAAGGACTGGAGTATTGTAGTGGGGTGTGGGTTTGGGATTCTTTTCAACATAGTGAGTTTAGAGTATGGCGCATCGCCGCGGGATAATATTAGAAAGCTAAGTTAAAAACCTTTTCCTGTCTCATGCAGACGTCAACAGTGATCCTTGCATAACAGATCAGTGAAGCATGCATGGAGCCCAGTAATCTTTATGAACAGTGAATTGAGTCAGTAGCTATGAGGGAGCCTTGAGGTGTTGATCGGCTTGGAGGAAGAGGTTTTACAATATAGATTGATTGGGTTAAAGAGGGATTATAAGGAGTTATAGCTTAAAAGGGCATAATTGTCACATTTTATAATATCTTCTACATACTTGACTTCTGGATTGTAAGGTATTACAATTATGGATTTATATGTGTAGATTATACTACTACAGAATATACTTTTTACTACTATAATTCGCGTCCTTTTTTAAAAAAAGGGAGTAAAAAGTGGAAAGTATATCTACGGTGCCCTTTTATTCATAAAGGGTGCGATAGGGTGCCCTATGGCGCCCTTTTCTGAAAAAGGGCGCCGTAAAAAAAGGGCGTCGTAGGTCGCCCTATCGCACCCTTTATGAATAAAAGGGCGCCGTAGGGCAGTTGCGCGCCCCCTTTCAAATTCAAATCATCGTGTGCGTGTTATTTAGTGCTCTTCTCTCTGTTTTTTTTCAAACCGACAGCTCTCTCAATGGCATTGCTGCTCCTTCTTCTACAAGTACGCCATCTCCTTCCCCAGACAGATCTGTGGTCCTACCTGAAACACTGGATAGCTAAACAGATCTCGCTCAACGCCGCGTGGGTGTAAGTCATATCTTGCACTCCATCGTACACAGGAGCTTCGGATTTTTCGCTCACCTCCTTCACAATCTTCTTCTCCACTTCAGGATGCTTCAACCTGTCGATGAATTTACGCAAAGTCATATCTTTCTGGGCTTGCTATGGCAGCTGAGCAGAGAAGAAGCAAGATGAGTCGTGTTCATATTCCGATCTCGTTGCTTTCTTCCTTCTTCCTCAATCCTCTACATTGTTTCGTTTCTTTCTCCGTTCGAAGTAGAAATCTAGGTCTATTTTTAATTATTTTCCCTAGGTTTGTAAAATTGTATAGAATCGCACTCTGGGAAATATCATGGACTGTTTTGCTTGATTCTGATATAAATGTGGAAAGAAATATCATGCCGAGAAAGTCAGTGAGGGATTTGCGGAAGGCTTGGCCTTTCTGGTAGATCGAGACACGGGTCTCTTCCTGATCTTGCCCTCAACAAGTTCTCTCCTTGGTTCACTCTCTCATATCTGGTCTGGTTATGGCTGTGAAGCAGTATGGATTTTTTTAAAAAAATATTCGTGAGCTACAGCGCCCTATCTTGAGAAAATAGGGCGTCGTAGGGTATATACTTACGGAGCCCTTTTTTAGAATATAGGGCGCCGTATGGTACATACCTACGGTGCCCCATCTTCAAATATAGGGCGTCGTAGGCCTTTACTTACTACGTCCCTCACATTTGCGCCCCTTGAAAAAGGGCGCCAATTGGGTTAAAAATAGGGCGTAAAAAGTACCTTTTGTAGTAGTGCACCAAGAATTCCATTGGTCGCCTCCTCCAATCCGTATAATTTTTCTATCTGCTCTGAGAGGTAAGAAGTTTCTGTTGAATCATCTTAATCTTCTGAGTAGTCTAGTCCACTAAATATGGGCCTAGTAAACTTCTCTTATTCAATTTTGTCTAGCAAATAGGAGACCTACACATCCTTCCGCATAATGCTTCGTAAGGTGCCATCTCGATGCTTGAATGATAGCTGTTGTTGAACACAAACTCAGTTAGAGGAAGGTAACTATTCCAACTCCCTCTCATCTCAATAGTGCATGTCCGTAACTTATCCTCTAGAGTCTTTATAGTCCTTTTTGTCTGTCCATTAGTTTGAGGATGATAAGCGGTGCTAAACCTCAAACTAGTCCCCATAGCATCTTGCAGTGACCTCCAAAAACGTGAAGTAAATCACGGATCGTGATCTGACACAATACTCTCTGACACCCAATGCAACCTGACAATCTCCTTCACATAAATCATTGCTAGTTTCTCGAGAGAGCAGTCAGCCCTGATAGCCAGAAAATGAGCTAACTTAGTCAATCTATCAACAATGACCCATATGGCTTATGCCCAGCTGTAGTCAAAGGGAGACCCATGATGAAATCCATAGAAATATTATTCCATTTCCACTATGGAATCTCTAGATTCTGTAACAAGCTTGAAGGCTTCTGATGTTCAATTTTGACTTTTTGGCAAGTTAAGCAATGAGTAACAAACTCAGTCACATCTTTCTTCATACCTCTCCACCACCAATTCCGCTTGAGATCACGATATATTTTAGTTGCTCCAAGTTGAATTTTGTATTTACTTCTATGAGCTTCATCAAGCATAAGCTTCCTTAATTCCCCGGCATTAGGGAGAAACACCCTTTCTATATACCTCAGTATCCCATCTTCAACAACCTCAAATTTTGTCTCTTTCCCTTCCTCAACATCTTCCTTAACTCCCAGTAGGTACTCATCCTCGAACTGAGAAATTTTAATTTCTTTCCAAGTCACATTTTTAATGGTTAGTGCTTCCATAATAGCAATCGACCCTGACATCACATCGATGGGTGTACTTTGTACCTCCTCCAACAACTTATACTCCCGTACCATCATCTGAGCTGCATGGATTGATTTCCTGCAGAGGCATATGCTACAACATTCGCCTTGCCAGGGTGATACTTCAGCTCATAATTGTAGTCCTTAAGGAACTCCATCCACCTCCATTGCCGCATGTTTAGCTCCTTCTGGTCAAACAGGTACTTTAAACTCTTATGGTCACTGAATACCTCAAATTGTGAACTACAGAGACGGTGTCTCCAAATCTTTAATGTAAATACCACTGCCGCCAACTCCAAGTCTTGAGTAGGGTAATTCTCTTCATGTGGCCTCAATTGTCGAGAAGCATAAGCAACGACTCTTCCATTTTACATTAGCATACATCAAAGTCCTTTTTTAAAAGCATCTGTATATAAGGTGAAAGTTTAAGTATGATCTGGAATTACAAGTACTGGTGCTGTAGTCAATTTAGTTTTCAGATTTTGAAGAGCTGTTTTGCACTTATCGTTCCATATATACGGCTGATCCTTCTTGGTTAATTTAGTCAATGGCATAGCTATCTGTGAAAAATATTTAATAAATCTTCGGTAATAGCCTGTCAATCCAAAAAAGCTTCAGATCTCCGTAACGCTCTGTGGTCTCTCTCAATTCAACATTGCATCAATTTTGGTGGGGTCCACTGATACCCCGTCAGCTGATACAACATGACCCAGAAATTTAACTTCTTTCAACCAGAACTTGCACTTAGACAGCTTCGCATATAAATTATTCTCTTTCAATACTTGAAACACCATTCTGAGATGCTCCTTATGTTCTTCCTCATCCTTAGAGTAAATGAGGATGTCATCAATGAAAAGCACTACAAACTTATCCAAGTAATGCCTGAAGATCCTATCATGTAATCCATAAAGACTGCTAGAGCATTGGTTAGCCCAAATGGCATAACGAGAAATTCATAATGGGCATACCTCATTCTGAATGCAGTCTTTGGGATGTCCTTAGCTTTAACCCTTAATTAGTGATAGCCTGATCTCAAATCAATCTTAGAAAACATGGATGCTCCAGTCAACTGGTTAAGCAGATCATCAATCCTAGGTAAAGGATACTTGTTCTTTATGGTTGTCTGATTCAATTAGTGATAATCAATGCATAGCCTCAGACTTCCATCTTTCTTTTTCACAAATGGTGCAAGCGATCCCCAAGGCGATACGCTGGGCTTGATGAAACCCTTCTCTAATAGCTCTTCAATCTGCTTCTTCAATTCCGCTAATTCTGATGGTGACATTCGGTAAGGAGCTTTAGAGATAGGTGTTATCCCAGGTGTAAACCCAATAGAGAATTTCACTTCTCGCTCTGGAGGTAGACCCATCATCTCCTTCGGAAACACCTCTGGAAATTCATTTATCACCTCGATATCTTCTATTCCTTCTTCTACTTCTTCTTGAATGGAGAAGAATACCATGTATGCTTGATAACCTTTACGAACACGCTTCTCAACTTGTACTGCAGACAACAATTGTGGCTCGCTTGAACTCATAGAGAGAATTGGAAGAGAAACGATCTTTCTCTTGTAATCAAGGATGTCATCGTTCTCTGACAACCAATTCCCACTATCATATCTATACCCTTCATAGACAAACAAGATCTATAGTAGAGATCCTACTATCAAAGTCAATCATACAATTCAAGTAAGATTTAGAAGTTCTCACCGAGGCTCCCGTAGGTGTAGAGATAATCATATTGAAAGGTAATTCGTGTACAAGTAACTTCAATCGAGGTACACAAGCATCAGATATAAAAGAGTGTGTTGCACTAGAATCAAATAAAGCATCAATCTCAAAGCCTTGGAGTTTGAGAGTACCTTTGATCAAGTTCGGTGCAGTACTAGTCTCCTGTTGAGATAAGGCGAACACTCTGCTTGGAATGGTAACTCTAGTATCGTTTGCCCCCTGAGAGCCTTTCTCATAGAATCTGGAGATATGACCTGGCTTCCCACACTTGAAGCAAATCAAATAGTTTCCTCTTAGCGCACTTTTGAGAATTAGCTATACTAGCAGTAGGAGTTGTGGAGCCTTTATAAAAATTCTACCCTCCACTAAACTGACTCCTCCGAGGTCCACTAAATTGACTCCTTAGAGGTCCACTGAAACGATTCTTTGAAGGTCCACCAAAATAATTTCTTGACGATAGGCCAAAGTACTTCTTTGTCCCACTGAAGCTAGAACCGCTCTTCTTGATACCCCCTAAAGGCCTCAAGAAATTTGTAGATATGTTCTGAAACCCTTTCATCTTCTCAGCATCCTCTGGTCGCTTACTTTTTACTATAGTGCGTAGCTTGTCACACATCATGTCAAAATCTGTTATCTCATCTAGAATGGGGACAAAGCTGTTCTTAACTCCTGCCTCGCCTTCTCTACTAGCCGATCGCACAACCATTTGGAGTTACTTTGAGAATACTTGCAAAACTTGGATAGCTCCAAAAAGCGAGAAATAAACTCATCTTTGTGCAAGTTCTCCTGCTTAAAAGTGAGAAACTCAGTCTCCTTTGCTGATCTGATAGAAGTAAGGAAATAGTAATGCCCAAACTTCTCCCTGAACTCCTTCCAAGTAATCATAACATCATCTAACTTGGTACTCTCCTACCATTCCTATGCTGCCTTGTGTAAAAGCTGCTCAACAACTAGTACCTTTTATTTAAAGCTGATATCCTTGACCTTGAAAATCTTTTCAAGCCTTTTCAACCATTCTAGCGCTTCAACTACATCCAGCTTTCCCTCAAACATCGGAGGGTTAAATTTCCTAAAGTTAATCCAAACCTCAGCAATAAATGTGTGTGAGGCTAAACTTGAGAACTATTACCACCTATGGATTCAGTGCCCCTTCGATGGCCACCTTTTGATTGGTGGTCACCAGGAATTCCCTCATGTCCATTACCGTGACCTCTCAACCCTGCTAATTCATATCATGCTTCTTTACGATTTGATTGAGGTCTAGGACGAGATCCCGCAACTTTAGTAAGATCGCATTATCATCTTGGCGAGGAGGACCATTCTGACGAGGACAGGTGTAAAATTAGTCCTTCGATTGTTCACCATCGTCCCTTCCTATGATGAACACCATAAGGTCATTAAATGTGTTAAGCAAATACACAAATATATTCTAACTCTAAATAAAGGGAAATGCACATGCTATAATATTTAATTTGACATGCCCTCTAAAAGTATAAAGAAGTCAAACTTCCAAAAACATTTATTCAAAATGTGTGAATAAACTAGCCACAGAATGTTATAGCTCTAATACAAAAAATGTAACACCCCAAATTTTTTAACCAAATGCTTAATGAAATTTTTGCCATGTGTAAACAAAGAGAATTTCAAACATCAATTCATTAAAACTTATCCTCAGTCTAGCCAAAATACATGTCATAAATAACAATCCAAATCCTCCCAAAATATCAAAGTAAATAGAAAATAAATCGCGAAAATCTTAGAGTCATGGCAATTCAAAATGATAGCATGTGCCTAAGGGCACAAGAGAGCCAATAAAGCTCATTGTTAGGTGCCTTCCCTTACTGCCTACTAGAACAATCACCTGAAAATGTTAATATAACGGGGTAAGATTCCACGCCCTAGTAACTCTGGAAGTTTCTACCACACACAAGCAAACGTCATACAATTAAAAAGGAATAACTGATTTACGGAATACATTTGTATATATAAAGTAAATATACTATAAACAATTTCATATTTTCTTTCATAATTATGCAACTCACAGTCATCATCACAAAAGATGCATAATAATGTAATATGCAACCACCCTTATATCACCGTTCATCCTTATTCCGCTGACCGGGGCCATAGACTAACACATAGTCCATTAGAAACTTATCCATGCAACTGGATTGTCTCCAGCTCACCAGTTTCTTAAGATACGCGCGGCCAAAGGTGTAGAGCTCAAGTCTAGACTATGGCTCCCATCCTTAAAAGAAAACAAATGAGGTGTCACATGTCCCACAATTCCAATGCAATCCTGGCCTTGCCATCTACTATGCACTGAGTGATGGCTTATCACGTGATAAAGATCGTCATACATATTTCTCCTTCATACTCCAACCCAATCATATTGCAATCGCCATGACAGTTACAAAAATTTTTATGCCAAAATATATTGAAAACTTTAGATAGTTGCATCTATATAATTCAGTCCAAAAATGCATAAAACATAATTCAATCACAATTTAATTACATGCGGTTCACAAGTATGTGGAAGAATATTCATAGTTACTTCCACTTCCTAGCTTATAGGAAAACACAAAAAAGTTACCCCAATGTCCTCAATGAGAGTCTACAAAAATCATTCACAATAGTTTCTATCAATAGACTAGTTAACATATTCTAAAAATTTCTTAAAAATTAATCTAAATACCTAAAATTACCCTTTACACTCACTGTTAGTTAAGGATGTACAGTGCCTCATTTAATCATTTGAGAGGAATATATACACACACATATATTTTGTATGACATAATCGCTTTTTAAAATTTTATAGGTTGTTTGAAAGCAAGAAAGTAATAATAACAATAACAACAAAACAATTGGTGGTAGTAACAATAATACTGTTATTATTATAAATTTCCACTTCAACAAATCCCAAAATAATATATTATTAATATTTATTATTTTATTTTATTTTTTCAAAAAATATAATAACGCACACATAATACATTTGTGTCCCTTTTTTTAAAATATTAAAATCTAAAATCTCAATGTACTATTTTATTCATTGTTTATTTATTTAAAAGGAAAATCATATAGGTATTTATTTATTTTTTCGAAAGCAAATTGTAAGCACTTATATGCATGCTCTACTGAATTTCTCTTTTTTTTTTGTTTTTTTAAAATAGTACACATACACATATAAGTATATGTCCGTCATCTATTGGGTAGATAAAACGTGTATATTCATGTTATGTTTATATTTTTAAAGAAAATGATGCAAAGAAATATATAATATTGTAAAACATAAATATATATATATCTATATAATTACACACACATTTCACACACAGCACACACGTTATATGTATATATTCTATATTATAAATAAATATTAATAAAATATGATGGAAAATAAATAATATGAAAATGATAAAATAATAACAACAACAAACAAAAGGTACACTATAGCTTCACGGGTTATATATATATATATTATATAACAAATCAATTGTAATAATTAGAGTTGGTGGAAAAAGTAACCCTCGCAGTAGCTGCACATTTTCTATATGTATGTCTATATTATATAATAAATAATTAGTAAAAGGTGACGGAGACGCACAAAGTAGTTGTGATCTCATGCCTTAGGGACATGACACCATTTTTATAATAAAGGGTTAAAGGCATCCTGTTTTGATAGTAAAAATTATTTGGTGTACATATGAGTGTGTCTATCGTTTATGCTCAGCCACAATAATGAAAAAGAATTTTTTTTAAGTAAGGAAGAGAAAATTAGTTAATGCTTCAACAGTAAGATAAGACAGGAATGAAAACTTGAAAAGATTCTCTTTTTTTCGATATAAGTGAAAAGCTTCCCATTTTTCTTGTATAACATCCAAAGAAGGAAAACAAAAGAGAAAGAGGGAGCACATGTAGAATACTAGCGCCAATGCTGTGGCCCAGGAGCGACACTGTAGCGATAGAGAAAGGAGAGCATTGTAGCGGCACGGATACTGTAGCAGTATGTTTTTGGGGTTGAAGTGAAGGAATTTTTATAGGAGTAGGGGTAGAGTTAGGGTTTTTTTCTTTTATTTTAAATAAAATAATATTATATATAATTTTTTTAAAAAAACGGAAATAATAATTATAATAAAAATTATTATTCACAATGTTTTACTTATTTTAATAATAAGATAAGTTCGCACCTATAATTAGCTATTATTATTATTTTATTTTTTTGTTTTTGAGAGATTTTTGTATATATATTTTCTTAAAATAAATAAATCTTAATTTGATTTGATTTGATTTTTTTTACTATTTAACTAATTTAAAATCTAAACAACAATTAATTATAAGTCCAAAATAAGAATGTTACACATTCACTGAAATGCTGCTTCCACACTGAAGTCACTTTTGGCCAGAGGTAGGAAACTGATGCGCTGGGTCACATTGAAAAGAATGGCTGACCTCATTGTTTTTTTTTTTTTCAATTAACCCCATTGTTTCATGAAAATAGACTCTTAAAAGCTCATGTTTTTTTTCTTATTGTACTTTTTATAATTTTTATTTATACTGTTTAAAAATATAAATTTGCATTCAAGATGTAATTTCAAATATTTTTTAAATAATTGAAATATTTAAAAATAAAAATTTTAAAAAGAATTTAAATTTTTTATTTAACTGTGTCTTTTTTAAATAAAACTTCTTAAAATATAAACTAAAAGTATTTAGAATATAAACATGTAATTTATCATAAATTAATTAATTCTTAATACATAGCACCAAGGAATTTTTGCAGTTTGTAGGTGGTGTTGAAAAATATTAATGAAGTTAAAATAAAATATATATGAATATGTAATATTTAATGAAATTACGTATTTAAATGTTTTTCGCAGGGAGGAGTCTAAATTACATAAAAAATCACTTCTCAAACTTTATCCAAACATGTTCTTATTTTCACAAAAAATCTCTTTTTTAAAGCTTATTCAAATATAAATAATAGTATATCTTTTAATTTCTATTCAATTTTTTTTTAAAAAAACATTCTCCTAAAAAATTATTTTTCCCACCGTTTATAGAAACCAGAATCAGAAGTAACAATTTAGAACACGTGAACCTAAAACAAACCTCATGCCCAAGGTTTGGTGGGCCCACACGCTTCTTTTGTCATTTTCAATTTTCAGATCCCATGCGAGATTCTTTTCCTTCCATCTTTCGCCCAAAAAGAGACCAACAGAAAGTCTTTGAGGCAACCTCGTCGAAGTGGCATACTGATACACTGGCTACTATACTTAAATCCTTGAACGTCTTAGCAAAATTCCTTGTGCTTGATATCCTCCATCTGTTTCTGTGCTCTTGTGTTGATAGTGCAGATTTCATGGCAGATAGTGTAGTTAGTTTCGTGCTGGAGAACTTGTCTCGGCTTGTGGCGCACGAAGCCCATTTGTTATGTGGCGTGGAGGACAAAGTGAAGTCCCTTGAGAGTGAACTCAGAATGATAAGTGTCTACCTTAAGAGCAGCAACCAAAACCAGCGCAAGAAGGAGATCGAACAAGAGGTTTTAC